>JABTTQ020002988.1:0-279942 GCA_016081115.2 Rehmannia glutinosa | reverse complement strand
TATTGCTATCCTCAACAAAATGTTGCATACGCACTTCATGAATCTATTTGGCCGTAGATGACTACTCGAGGTATACATGGACAATATTCATGTGCAAGAAGAAAGAAACTCTACAAAAACTACCAGGTGATGAAGAGGATTCAAAATGAGAAGAGTCAAACCATTATCAAAATAAAGATCGAGATAGAGGCGGGTTTGTCGTGGAATAATAACTTCGATATTGTATTGAGAATGGTATTGAGTCGAACTATCAGCTGACAAGAACTCCACAATGAGAATGGAGTTGCGAAAGAAGGAATAGAACCACCGAAGAAGCGGCAAGGACCATGTTAGTGTAGGCGGGGTTACCAAAAAGATTTTGAAATTTGAAGCAATCAACCGCGGCTTGCTACACCCAAAGCAGGATGTATGATAAATAGGCGGTGACAAAGACTCCCTATGAGATAATTCTGAAGAAAACCAAGTGTTGCATATTTGGAATATTTGGATGTAAATCGCTTCATTCTATGATAGCAAAACAACTAAAGGCTTTTGATGCTAAAGGCGATGAAGGTATCTTCTTAGGATACTCGGTGAAAGCAAAGCCTAGAATACTCAACAAAAGAACTATGAGTTCTGAAGGAATCCATTCATGTAGTATTCGATGAGCGAAATGTAAATGGAGAAGACATTGAAGAGTCGGTGATAAATTGAATCATCAACCATCTGAGAAGAGTCCACTATCTTTGAAGGCTTGAAGGGAATCATCAATTGAAAGAAGATGAAATAGAAGTTGAATCTCAAAAAAAGAAAAATTTGCGGCTAAGTGATAACGAAAAGGTGACCACACCAACCACAGTACCAAGTCATTGAATCATTAACTTACTCCAACTTTGATGTAAGATGGTGAGAGACCATCACGAACTTGTCATTGGAGATATAAGAAGGTGTCAAAACAAGATCGAGAACTCAACAAGAAGCTATGTTCACATGTTTCATCTACTAGCAAATAGAGCCAAAAGATGTGTCACAAGCATTGGATGACACACATTGGATTCAAGCTATGCAAGAAGAAATTTGAATCGGTTTGAGAGAAATAAAGTATGGGAATTAGTGCAAAGACCCGTACATCAAAATGTTATTGGAACCAAATGGGTGTTGAAATAAGATGAGCGAGGAAGGTTACGTGGTAAGAAACAAAGCAAGATTAGTAGCCAAAGGATATTGCCAAGAAGAAGGGATAGATTTTGATAAAACATTTGCCCTGTAGCAAGATTGGAAGCTATAAGGATGTTTCTTGCCTATCGACTCACAAGAATTTCATTGTATATCGAGATGGATGTAAAAAGTGCATTCCTAAATGGTTTATTGGAAGAAGAAGTGTATGTTGAACAACCTCCGAGGATTTGAAGCGAGAAGACTCTTGGAGACAAGGTATCTGAACTTCAAAACAGCCTGTATGGATTAAAGCAGGCACCCCGAGCATGGTATGACACCTGTCACAATTCTAGCTGAAAATGGATTCACAAAAGGAAAAGTAGATAGAACACTTTTGAAATTCAAGCAAAGAAGAGTATCTTTGCTTGTTCAAATATATGTGGATGACATTATTTTGGATCCACTAACAAAAATTTGTGTGAAAAATTTTCAAACCTCATACAAAGTAAATTTGAAATGAGCATGATGGGAGGAGGCGACATTCTTCCTTGGACTCCAAGTGAAGCAGTGAAGGATGGAACCTTCATAAGTCAAACAAAATACACGAGACTTAATGAAGAAGTTTGGTATGGAAGAGAAGTCTTACGTAAAAATACCATGAACACATCGATCAAATGGACATGGATGCGGATGGCAAGCACATAGATCAAACAAGATCTGAGCACTTATTGGATCATTGCTCTATCTCACGGCTAAGCGGGCGGACATCACCTTTCTTTGTAGGTGTATGTGCAAGATTTCAATCTGCTCAAAGAAACCACATGACGGTAAAGAATATTGAGAATACTTGAAAAGAAGCCAAGTAGGCTATGGTATCGAAGGAAGGTGGATTCAAGCTAATTGGCTATTGGTTAACTATCTTTGAATCACGAGTGGAGCCAGGAAAAACGAGGCACATGTCAAATCTTTAGAAAAGACTAATTTCTGGTTTAGCAAGCAAAACTCAATAGCCACCTCTGGTGGAATACATAGGCTGCGGCGGTTGTTGTTGTGAAGTCTATGGATGAGGCGGTGAGAGACTATGAAGTTGAAGAAAAAGAAATTCCAATCATGTGTGATAACCAAGTCCATTGCAATCACTCAAAATCTGTGTTGCACTCAAGAACAAAACATATTGATGTCGAGATATCACTTCATAAGAGATCATGTTGAAAAGAAGGACATTATCTTGGAATATATCTCAAGCGATAAACAACTAGGCGACATCTTCACAAAACCATTATGTGAGTCAAGATTTGAAGAACTTCAAACATGAGTTAGGGTTAATTGGTGGTGACACTCGGGACGAATTAAAGAAGAGAAATGGAAAGAAAAAAGGGAAAAAGGAGTGAAAACAATCGGCTCGATAAATCGATATCGGAAAAGCGGCTGACTACACGAAGTCGGTGATAAATTTGGTCGCTAAGAAGCTGTGAAGTAGAGTTAAATCGGCTAAGAGATAAAATTTGAATAACTTATGAGCAAAGTGACAAAACGATCGTTTTGACTAAGCGGGAATGTTTTAAGAATACGTCGGCATAATGATGATGTGTACGGACATAAAGTGCACACCAAGCTTATGATTGGATATAAATCTTGCCGCATTAAATGCACGAGACATGAAATGCTCAATAGGCGTCGCGAAATCCAAGCCGTTGATTTGATCACAATTCAAAAACCACCCGCGTCCTTTCATAAACCATATTTAAACCATTTTTATCCGTTTCTCTCTCACACTTCTAAAAGCTGTTCATCTCTTTCTCTCAAAAGCAAAGCAAAAATACTCTCGAAACCTATCAACCTTCAAATCAATTTAAGTTTTCCTTGATATAATCTGAGAAATGGCACCAACTTATGACTTTACCAAGTTAGGAAAGCAAATCCACACGGTTCGGCGGTGGATTTTGAATGGAATGGTGAAGCGGTCAAAGCGACACCCTGGTGAAGAAAATCGCTAAGAAGTTGGAAGCGTCCAGGACTAAAACCGTTTCTAACGTTAGAATATCCGATGACCTATGTGGAGGAGTCGCACAATTCGTGAATCTTTGAGATTCACGATGAAGGAATCAAGTCATCTGTTCCGAAGCGGTGACTATCTACGCCAAGGATTTGGGTGAATATTGCTCACTACCCGTGAAGGAGCATCGAGATCAAAGAAAGTGATGTAAACTTGGGTGTGCATGGAAAAGAAATAGCGAAGTCCGACTTTCTTTGATAAAATAATATACACTGACAAACAAGGAAGCTGGCGAAGGAGGATTATCACAAGTTGTTGGACATAGTTGCCAAATGTATCGACATCAAATTTGGCGGCTTTGACCAAGCTATCAAAAACAAAAGCTGATTGTAATGGCTGCAATCATCGAAGAAAAGAAGATAAAGCTGGGGTTTGTCTATGGCAATGGACTCTGCGAGCGTGAAACAAGTCCTTCAAAGAAGATGGTTCATTTGGAGGATCCCTAGGATATGGCACAGTGATTGGCGCTATTGGAGGTGAAAGGAGTCCTCTTAGACATGGGAAGGCATTCCATGTTAACAAGAGGATGTTGAGCTAACCTCTGCAGCGCTCGAAGCGAGCTTACGCCAAGGCGACACGATGAGGGGAATCGGTGACCCGAAGATCTGTTGTTTCTCTCGGCCAAGAAGAAAAAGCCCTGCGGCTACTAAGAAAAATGCTTTGCCCCTGCGTGAAAAAAACGAAACATGCTCCTGCCCGCGGAGTCACTGCCCGGCCGTGTCTCCTGCCCATGCGGCGGTCGAAGGACTCACAAATACCTTCTCCGAGTCGTCAAAAGGAGGAAGGCCCGACAAGCCAAGACGGCCAGCTCCTCGAGAAAAAACACCGGCAGGCCCCGGCCGCCCAGGGCTCGAGAGGACAACATCTCGAACGACAGAAATTCCCTGGTACAAACCAGGAGAAGAAGAAGAATAGTCAAGCGATCCGAGCAAGAGAAAACAGTGAGTCGGTTACTCGGCTAGCACAAATACCGGAGACTCTTGGAGAAGTAGAGTCTCGGATGTAGTTGATAAACGACCAAATCTGCTTTGAAAGCGATCAGAGGCAACCCGAAGGCACGTTGTAGCTCACCACAGTGAAGCACAAGAAGAACACTGCAGCGGATAGTGATGTAATGATCTATCTCCACCTTACCCCGGACATCAAAATCGTCTGCGTGAGTGGAGAAATGGAAGTTGAGCAAGTCGAGGAAATAGTTCCAACGGCTTTGAGTTCATAGAAGAAGAAGAGGAAGCTGCTAAATTTCCTTGGATTAACTCTGTGCTCAGCTACGGATGAAGACAAGCTGCCTGAGACATCTGCGAATCTACAAGACGACAGAGAAAAGCAAGGTGAAAAAGCCCGAAGAAGCGTGAGAAGGCAAGCATCTGCCCTATCTCGGGCACCCGCAGAACACACACATCCTCTCCTTGATGTCTTCTCACGGCGGTGATGAGGAACCCGGAGAATCTTTGCCCCGCAAAAGAGTTGCAAATCACGGCAAGCATTGCCGAATCAAGAATCCTTCCGAGCAAAGACTAATGGAGGGACCAGGAGAGTCCTCGAACCACGGTGAAATTGATCCAATGGGAGTGGTTGACCAAATAGCCCATGTTGTTCTTTTACTACCACTTCCCACTCACTCGAAGAAGAAAGCGATAAGGGAGATGGCGATGGCGGCTGATATAGTAGTGGGGACCCGATCGAGCCAACCCCTATTGAAGGTGTCTTTACCACGCTGACCAGTGAACAATCAATCAAGCAGTAGGGAGTTTGGAGACAGTGACCCCATTCAAGTCACTCGGTCAGTGCGCCCGGTGAGAAAACTCCTCCCGGCTGCGGCAAGGTCGGAGGATCTTGCGGATGACTCCTAAAGAATCAAGGAGGCGAAGAAGAAAATTACAATCACAAGAAGAACAACAAGTTGCCATCAACGAAGCTCGAGCGATTGAGGCTGTCTCGGTGAGAGTGCCAAGCTACTACGAAGGCTAATAGCCAACTGGCGATGCGATCGAGCCATGAAGGAACAACCACAGGAGTTAACACTCACGGGCGATGAAAGTGCAATCCATGGGGTTGAGACTCAATGGATGCAGCTGTAAAGACCACAAGGCAGTGAAACCTTTGTCGAAAGGGAGGACCAAACTCGCGACGATGAGAGGCTGCTGGGAGGTAAATGAAGGCCACGGGAGGTTGAGACTTCCCGGGGTAAAAGAAAGAGCGAAGTAGAGAACATCCCTCCTGCTATCATCGACCCATCGAGAAGGAGATCGGCGCACTTCATGATTCCCGAGGACAACCACGATGTCACTTTTACGGGATCGGAAGAAGCGAAGAAAGAAAGGCGTCATCCCCGCATGACAAATCAAAAGACTTCAATGCGGGTGTTCCCAAGCACGAGCAAATCGATCCCAAGACTACTCGTCAAACTTTTAACTTTGATGATGAGCCACCACTGGAAATCTCATCATCGTCAGGAGTAACTTAACTTGATAAGGCCCGAGGACGATCTCTAAATGGAAAAATCGGTGAGACCAACGAAGGCTGTTAAGGCAGTGAGCTCGACAAGCGGGTCCACCTCACAACAAGACCAACTCAACAAGAGACCCTTGCTGCGCGAGCTCCTCAAAGGCTGCAGGTTTGATCGATTCCCAAAAGAACTTCCCGCGCACCACTCATCATCGAGCAGATCGATTGGCGGTGATGAATCTTTTGTAGAATCTTTTCCTTTTTCCTTTGGAAATCTGGAACTCCACGAAGAATCGAGAAAATGAACAAGCACGCTATCACAAGACCACCTCTCTGTTTTCAATCGGGCACCATTGTTCAGCCCGATTTTGATTTTGTTTTTTGTATGGCCATCAAGTTACCATGAAGAATCAGTGAAGTTCGAAGTGTTCAAGGCACTCTTTCTTGAGGTTGAACGGATGGAAGGCATCGAGCCTCTTTGGACATGCGCTGGACAACCATGAAGATGCCACACCTACGGTGACTTGAGAGGCATCCGGTCGGGATAAAGGGAATGGTGGCAACAGCAATCAATGCGTGTGGAGCAATGAGATCTTGAACTTTGTTCAACAAGTTGCTTAGTGTGGAAGTGAAAATGTTGATGCAAAAGCGAAGTTGAGAGAACACATTGAGCATATGCATGAAGCTCACTGCTGCCGAAATCAAGGCTGCTGCGTGAGCAAAATACAAATGATATCTGACGTTTGGAAGAACACATGACTAGAAAATTGACTTCTCATGGCTGAGATGAAGCGATTTCGCGAGAGTCCAACGCTACTCGTCAGGAATTCGTCTTTGCTTACAACTGCGGACTTGAAGCGAAACTTCGACCATCGAAGACTCGATTTCATGCTTGCGGCATGTTCCACTGGGTTCCTCTATCCTTTGATGATGCCAAAAAGGGGAAGAGGAATACGCCAGCGAAAAATCTGAAGCGAAAAGAAAGGAAGCGGTGAAAGGAAAATGAGAAGGAAAATCTTGAAAATTTTGAAAGAAAAGAAAAAAATCTTGTTGAGGGAAGGATCAAAGATGTGACATTGATGATTGCACAAACCCCCAGCAAGGTCTGTCACGGTGACATTATAAGCGACAAACTCCCAAGTGACTACGCCACTCCAACACTCTGCTTTGTATCTATGGTGAAGAAGAAAAAGCAATTGAAGCGAGGGATGAAGGAAGTGGAAGGAAGAATGGATGCGAGGGTGATGAACATCTTGAAAGAACATGGAGGCATTCGGTTAAGCGAGAACACGTATGCCATTTCGGATGTCGGAGACGAACGCGTCGATTAGCGAATTCAAAGCGCTCGAATCGAAGGATATTTTGCAAATATGTCCATGGCTCAAGCTTAGGACTTATCTTGGGAAAAAAGGTCTCACGTTATGTGAAGAAGGCAGCGAGACGACGAGACTTAAGCGATCCTCTGCTTGGTCACTCTCTAGTCACTCGGTGGGAAGAAAAGACCCGTCTGATATCGCCCCGAGGTAGAGGAAGAAGCGATGAGTGGAGGAAGAAGCTTGAGGACTGGAGGCCTGCGCCAAAATATTGAATCGTAGATCCGGGAAAGAAAGGAGGGATCTTTTGGTGAAACTTGACCAAGTGGCAAATTTAAAAGTGGCTAAAACTAACTTGGCCCGAGTATGCAAAAAGATTAAGAAGAAAAAACAAGAGACAAACTCGGCTATGGGGGAGAGACAGGAAAGATTAAGAAAAGATGAAGGCTGCCGGGAAAGCATATGAAAAGAAAAAGAAGAAGCGGTGACGAGAAAAAGAAGAAAGAAAGAAGAAGATCTTGAACAAGATGAAAAAGAAGGAGACAATGAAGGAGATGAAGTGTTCTTTGTCCACCGCCCGTGTATTTTATTATGTAAATACATACAATGTAAGTCTTACGTAATAAAGTATAAATTCTTTATTTTTTTGTGAGACAATTATATACTCTGATACACCTTATAAGCTGATTGTGTTAAGTACAAGAATGATATGATCAATAAAAAGATTGATTACTGCGCATACATTCTATGTCGATACACTATCGTATGTATCTTTGTTATTTGCATCTTTGTATGGTTTAAGTTTTGGCATCATCAAAAGGGAAATTGTTAGGAATTTTATTGTTTAGATTTTGATGAATGCCATGTAAAACTTAGAATAGAAAGTTGGCACCCCAATTCTTGTTGTAAAATGCATTGTAATGAATAGAGTGGCCAAGGCGAGTTAAGTCGGCTACGCCCTAACATGCGAAGACAAGCGAAGAATGGAAGGAAAACTTCTGCTGAGGCAACTTAGTATGGCAAAAAAGAGTAAGCGGGAACTCTCTTGAAGAAGCGGTGAGATCGGTGAGTGGAGCATCGATCAAGTCAACTCAAGAAAAGCCAAGTCTCAAGTTGAAGTGCGGAAAAGTCATCCAATGATTGGAAGGCGACTCTAAGTCACACAGGGAAAGCAAGGAAATGCGGTCAAGTCGAGATAAGCGTAAAAGAACCGTTGCCGCGAGAATCAAGAGATTTACTTAAACAAGTAATATCTCCATACCACCTTTCTTGGAGTGCTCGAGTCCCGAAGCGTGCAAAAGGAATGAACCAATGGGAAGCACTACAGTGTCGAGAACTACGAAAAGGTGAAAGAACAATTCATACGAGAAAAGCGGCAATTCAAGAGCGCAAACCAACGGCAAAGTGACTTTCAAAAATAAGCTATCTCTTCAGACGGGCAAATTTTTGAAAGTTCACTATAAAAAATTTGAGGAGTTTGTTTGAGATAAAGGGATGACACACACGTGAGATATACAAGCACATTAGAAAAAGCTGAAACATTCTCAATCCTCAAGCTGCATTCTGAAAGTACATCAATCAACACTCACTGTGAAGGAAAGAGAACTTCAATCGGTTGAAGAGGAAACTTTTGAAAACAAGGGGTCTACATTCCGGGAAGGATTGTAGAAAGGTTCAAGTTGAACCAAGTCTTAAGCTTTTGGAGGGCTTCGTGATCAAATCAAAGAGCTTGAGCAAGTGGTTTTTGTAGTAACAAAGCGGTATGCCACTGTGAAGAAAGGCTGAGTCGTCGAGAAGCCGGTGAGTGATCAAGGCGTCTCAGGCCCGGTCCCTAAGGATCAAGTCGATTTTGTTGTGATCAAGACTTGTATCGGACTGTTACCACTTTGTAAAGCGATCATTACTTAGTGGATTCCTCCGGGAGTTGGAGAAGAGAGGAGTAGAAGAATTACCCCATCTTGAACCTCTATAAAAACTTTCTTGTGTCATTTACATTTCGACATTTAAATTCTGCACTTTTAAGCTTATATCTGTTGATAAATTTGCTATCCATTTGATAATTTATAAGTACTAAATCAAGCTCTAAAATCTTGCTTAATCAAACTTAAGGGTGTTAAGTCTTCGCTGAAAATAAAACCACGGTTGAGTTAAATTATAGCCAGCAGTGAGTTACTCCATCAACGGCTCAATTTGAGTCATTGAGAGATTAACTCTCTTGAGTGACTAATTATTTGTCCATCAAGGACACGGTTGTGTAGAATCAACTCTGTAGATTTAAAAGGACTAAATCGAAAATTTGGTAAGGTTTATTCAACCCCCCCTTCTAAACCTTACACTTACACCCCTTGGGACCTACAAGTGGTATCGGAGCGGTTGGTTCATTGAACCCTCCATGCCAGTTCTTGAACTAGATCTCCAAACTTTTCAAAGTCTGCTTTAGTACTTAAACTTTCAAAACTCTTTTTATCATAAAAGTTATTATCATGGAAGCAAATTTGACACGCATCCCTATGTTCACTATTGAAGAATTTGATGATTGGAAAATTCGTATGCGAGGCTCATCTATCGGCATTACATGATGAGATGTGGATAGTGATAGAAGATGGGCCTCTGCAAATATTAAAGGTGAACAATTTGTCACGAAGGTTGCGGTGAAGGAGAAAGAAGATCTTGCTCCCGGACCGATCATGGTTGAAAAACCAAGAAGCGAGTGGACAAATGATGATGAGAAAAAGATACAACACGGACAATGTAGCCAAGGACATCCTTTACAAAACTTTGGACAAAGCCATGTTCAATAAAGTCAAATCATGCAAAAGCGGCTAAAGAAATGCAGGACAAGTGACATTGATTTGTGAAGGCTCGAAGCAAATCAAAGAAAACAAATTATCGGTGGCGGTACAAAAATTTGAAAACTTCAAAATGATCTCGGGAGAGAACTGGATCAACTAGGCGCTCGGTTCTGAAATCACAAATGAAATTGTCTACACTTGGAAAGGAATATACAGAAGAAATGTGTATGAAGATCTAAAAAGTCTTCGGTGAATGGGAAATGAAGGTCATGGCAGGAGACATTCCATGGACCTATCAAAGACATCAATCATGAGTTATTCTCGGACCTCAAAGCCTACGAGTTTGGTGAGAAGAAAAAGACCAGGAAGAGGCAATTTGTACCCAAAGCAATTTGCTCTAATTGTCAAAGATGGGAAGAGAGGCGAGATCAAAGAGGCAATTGACCCGGAAAAATAGCCACGATGGTTAAAAGATTTAACAAGTTCTTTAACAAGAACTACAAGAGAGGAAAGGGTGAATCTTCGGAGAAGACACTCGGCTCCTCCAAATCAAGGAAGATAGGCCAACGAAGAGAGCAGATCATCAAAAAGTTGAGTATCAAAGGGCGACAACTCAAAATGGAAAGAAGGTGATCAAAAAGTTGAATATCTATGTTGGAACTATAGACAACCAGGTCACTATGCCATTATTTGCTCATATCTGTAGTCAACAAATACGAGGGATGAAGAAGAAAGAAAGATCTTGAGAGAAAGAAGACAAAGAAAAAAAAAAAAGGCAATGATGGGCTGCGAGAGGCTAGCTTTGAAACAATTGACCAAGTCAAGAAGGCAGTGATTGAGGAAGCGATGAAGTGACTATTCAAGTGACTCACGAAGAAGAAGCCACGATCGCTTGATGGCCAAAGAACAAGATCAAGAAAGATGAGTACAATCTAACTCAACAAACTCGAGACACTAGTGATAGTAGCGTGACACACACACTTCATCACCTCTTGATCTTTATGATTCATTAAGCAAAATGATGAAAGATTTTGAACACATTAAATCCTCACACACACTATTGAATGAGGAAAAACGACTACTCAAAAGTCAAAACTCAAAAGTGACTAAGGGTTTGAGTACTCTAAGTCAAATAGTTGTTGAGAATGAAAGTTTAAAGGTGAAAATGCTAAATTAATAGCGAGAAATTGCTTTGCTATAGAAAAAAGGAGAATGACCTCAAAAATGTTATTGCCTCATTCACTAAGGCATCTAAATCATTGGATGATCTTATTATGAGTCAAAGAGAATGTGGAGACAAGGCGGAGGCTTAGGATTTAATTCCTCGTGCCATGTCAAACCTCAAGAAGTAATTTTGGAAAAAGGATCTTCAAGTCATGAAGAATCTGAAAAATCCAAAACTCTAAATGTTGCACACACATTCACTCAAAGCACAATACTAAGCAAAGCGGCCTTGGTTACAAAGGAAAAGGAAAACGGCCGATTGAGTGTCTTTGAAAGGGCAGTGAGAAGAGATTGACCGAGTCCTCTCGGCAAACTCCAAGCGAAAAATACTCTGTAAAGAAGAAGCGAGCTACCAAAAATCCCGGAAAATCCATAAAAGAAATACATATGATGGGAATGGTAGAAAATATCAAGCGAAGTGATTGGAATAATGTGAACTATCGGCATAGACTTATGGAATATAAGCCCAAATGGCAAGGCACAGAACTCGGCAAAGGCCATTCCAAAAGCATAAGAGCTTTCATCGGCACACATATGCACCTAGGCACTACACTCAAAAACACCACAATTACCCCGAGGAAGGCGAATTGCTAAAACACGTATGCGGCATCTGACAAAAGAGGCAATTTTGTATGAACACAGAATCCCCAAGCAATTTGCGAGGATTAATTATGATTATGGCATTGATAGATGGCAACCTCTTAGAGTCAAATCATTTGGCTATAGGTTGGTTGGATCATCTTACAATTCTAACCCCTCGGGACCCGGACAAGTATGGGTACCTAAAACTTAATTTCCTTGATTGCGGGTTCAAGAACAGTGAGTGCGAAGGAACCTGGTACATGGATAGTGGGCTTTTCCGGACATATGACGAGGAAATAAGAAAATCTGTCAAAATTCAAGGAAGTCAAAGGAGCAAAAGTCATATTTGGAGGAAATGAAGCTCTGGTGAAATAAGAGGCATTGGATCCATCAAGAGGAATGGATTAGAAATCACGAGATGTTGCATATGTTGAAGGACTCAACTTCAACTTACTTGAGTATCGATCGGCTCGTGACAAGGGCTACAATGTTGGATTCAACATGGGTATATGCCAAATCAAAGAAATTGAATCAAATGAAGTGGTCTTTGCAAGGATGTAGAAGAGAAAAATATGTATGTAGTGGATTGGTCATTGCAACACCCCGGCCAACATCTACTAGCAAAAACTGTTTGAATCAAGTTGGTTGTGGCACAAAAAATTTGAGTCACTGAATTTCAAAACAATTAACAAGGCGGCAAGAAGTCATCTTGTAGAAGGACTTCCGGACTCGATATACTGAAGGAGAGTATATGTGATGCATGTCGAAAGGAAAACAAATCAAGTCGTCATTCAAAAGAAAAGACATGCCCATCCTCAACAAGAATATTGCATCTACTTCATATGGATCTATTTGGCCCGTGGAACCGGCCCGGCATAAGTGGAAAAAAATACACCTTGGTGGTAGTAGATGACTACTCAAGATATACATGGACAATATTCATGTGCAAGAAGAAAGAAACTCTACAAAAACTACCACGGTGATGAAGAGGATTCAAAATGAGAAGAGTCAAACCATTATCAAAATAAGATCGGATAGAGGAGGCCCTGGTTTGTCAATGGAATAATAACTTCGATATTGTATTGAGAATGGTATTGGTCATGAACTATCGGCGACAAGGACTCCACAATGAGAATGGAGTTGCGAAAGAAGAATAGAACCCTCAAAAGCGCGGCAAGGACCATGTTAGGCCCGACGGGGTTACAAAAAGATTTTGGGCTGAAGCAATCAACACGACTTGCTACACCCAAAGCAGGATGTATGATAAATAGGCGGTGACAAAGACTCCTATGAGATCGGGTTTGGAAGAAAACCAAATGTTGCATATTTGAGAATATTTGGATGTAAATGCTTAATCCACAACAATGGCAAAGACAACCTAAAGGCTTTTGATGCTAAAGGCGATGAAGGTATCTTCTTAGGATACTCGGTGAAAGCAAAGCCTCTGAGATACTCAACAAAAGAACTATGGTTCTGAGAGGAATCCATTCATGTAGTATTCGATGAGCGAATGTAAATGGAGAAGACATTGAAGAGTCGGTGATAAAATTTGAATCATCAATCATCTGAAAGAGTCCTATCTTTGGTAAGGTGGAATTATCAATTGAGAAGAAGATGAGATAGGCGAATCTCAAAAGCAGTTGGAAAATTTGCGGCTAAGTGATAACGAGAAGAAGTGACCACACCAACACGGTACAAGTCGGCCCGAATCCGGCTAACTTACTCCAACTTTGATGTAAGATGGTGAGAGACCATCCACGAGAACTTGTCATTGGAGATATAAGAGAAGGTGTCAAAACAAGATCGAAACTCAACAAGAAGCTATGTTCACATGCTTCATCTACATAAATAGAGCCAAAAGATGTGTCACAAGCATTGGATGACACACATTGGATTCAAGCTATGCAAGAAGAAGCTGAATCGGTTTGAAGAGAAATAAAGTATGGGAATTAGTGCAAAGACCCATACATCAAAATGTTATTGGAACCAAATGGGTGTTGAAATAAGATGAGCGAGGAAGGTTACGTGGTAAGAAACAAAGCAAGACTAGTAGCCAAAGGATATTGCCAAGAAGAAGGGATAGATTTTGATGAAACATTTGCCCTGTAGCAAGATTGGAAGCTATAAGGATGTTTCTTGCCTATCGACTCACAAGAATTTCATTGTATATCGAGATGGATGTAAAAAGTGCATTCCTAAATGGTTTATTGGAAGAAGAAGTGTATGTTGAACAACCTCCGAGGATTTGAAGCGGAAGACTCTTGGAGACAAGGTATACAAACTCAAAAAGCTGTATGGATTGAAAGCAGGCACCCCGAGCATGGTATGACACCTGTCACAATTCTAGCGAAAATGGATTCACAAAGGAAAAGTAGATAGAACACTTTTGAAATTCAAGACAAGAAGAGTATCTTTGCTTGTTCAAATATATGTGGATGACATCATTTTTGGATCCACTAACAAGAAGGCTGTGTGAAAAATTTTCAAACCTCATGCAAAGTAAATTTGAAATGAGCATGATGGGAGAGGCGACATTCTTCCTTGGACTCCAAGTGAAGCAGTGAAGGATGGAACCTTCATAAGTCAAACAAAATACACGAGAGATTTAATGAAGAAGTTTGGTATGGAGGAGAAGTCTTACGTAAAAATACCAATGAACACATCGATCAAAATGGACATGGATGCGGATGGCAAGCACATAGATCAAACAAGATCTGAGCACTTATTGGATCATTGCTCTATCTCACGGCTAGCGGGCGGACATCACCTTTCTTTGTAGGTGTATGTGCAAGATTTCAATCTGCTCCAAAAGAAACCACATGATGACTAAGAAGAGAATATTGAGATACTTGAAAGGAAGCGAAAAGTAGGCTATGGTATCGAAGGAAGGTGGATTCAAGCTAATTGGCTATTGGTTGACTATCTTTGGATCTGCGAGTGGGCGGGAAAAACACTTGAGGCACATGTCAAATGCTAGGAAGCAGACTAATTTCTGGTTTAGCAAAAGCAAAACTCAATAGCCACCTCTGGTGAGGCGGGAATACATAGGCTGCGAGGCGGTATTTGTGCCCAAGTCTATGGATGAGGCAATGGTGAGAGACTATGAAGTTGAAGAAAAAGAAATTCCAATCATGTGTGATAACACAAGTGCCATTGCAATCACTCAAAATCTGTGTTGCACTCAAGAACAAAACATATTGATGTCGAGATATCACTTCATAAGAGATCATGTTGAAAAGAAGGACATTATCTTGGAATATATCTCAAGCGATAAACAACTAGTGACATCTTCACAAAACCATTATGTGAGTCAAGATTTGAAGAACTCAAACATGAGTTGGGGTTAATTGGTGGTGACACTCGGACAAATTAAAGAAGAAATGGAGCAGAAAAGGGGAAAAAAGAGTGAAAAGCAATCGGCTTCGATAAATCAATTATATCGGAAAAACTGACTACAAGTCGGTGATAGGTTTGAGTCACTAAGAAGAAGCTGTGAGAAGTAGAGTTAAATCGGCTAAGAGATAAAATTTGAATAACTTATGAGCAAAGTGACAAAAACGCGATCGTTTTGACTAAGCGGGAATGTTTTAAGGAATCGTCGGCATAATGATGATGTGTCTGGACAAAAAATTGCACACCAAGCTTATGATTGGATATAAATCTTTGCCGCATTAAATACGAGACATGAAATGCTCAATAGGCGTCACGAAATCAAGCCGTTGATTTCGATCACATTTCAAAAACCACCATTGCGTCCTTTCATAAACCATATTTAAACCATTTTTAAATCAGTTTCTCTCTCACACTTCTAAAAAAGCTGTTCATCTCTTTCTCTCAAAAGCAAAGGCAAAATACTCTCGAAACCTATCAACCTTCAAATCAATTTACGAGTTTTCCTTGATATAATCTGAGAAATGGCACCAACTTATGACTTTACCAAGTTAGGAAAGCAAATCCACACGGTTCGGCGGTGGATTTTGTGGAATGGTGAAGCGGTCAAACGACACCCTGGTGAAGAAAATCGCTAGAAGTTGGAAGCGTCGGACTAAAACCGTTTCTAACGTTAGAATATCCGATGACCTATGTGGAGGAGTCGCACAATTCTCGTGAATCTTTGAGATTCACGATGAAGGAATCAAGTCATCATTCACGGAAGCGGTGACTATCTCGCGAGGATTTGGTGAATATTGCTCACTACCCGGAAGAAGGAGCATACGAGATTAAAGAAGGCGATGTAAACTTGGGTGACGCATGGAAAGAAATAGCCAAGTCGACTTTCTTTGATAAAATAATATACACACAAACAAGGAAGCTGCTGAAGGAGGATTATCACAAGTTGTTGGACATAGTTGCCAAATGTATCGACATCAAATTTGGCGACTTTGACCAAGCTTGTCAAAAAACAAAGCGATTGTAATGGCTGCAATCATCGAAGAAAAGAAGATAAAGCTGGGCTTTGAGTTTGTCTCTGGCGACTCTGCGAGCGTGGGAACAAGTCCTTCAAAGATGGTTCATTTGGAGGATCCCTAGGATATGGCACAGTGATTGGCGGCTATTGGAGGTGAAAGGAGTCCCTCTTAGACATGGGAAGGCATTCCATGTTAACAAGAGATGTTGAGCTAACCTCTGCAGCGCTCGAAGCGAGCTTACGCCAAGAAGGGCGACACGATGAGGGGGAATCGGTGACCCCAGAAGATCTGATTGTTTCCTCTCGGCCAAGAAGAAAGCTGCCCCTGCGGTACTAAGAAAAAAAATGCTACTGCCCCTGCGACAAAGAAAACCAAACATGCTCCTGCCCCTGCGGCGAGTCACTGCCCGGCCCGGCCGTGTCTCTGCCCTGCGGCGGTCGAGAAGGACTCACAAATACCTTCTCCGATCGTCAAGAAGGAGGAGGCGACAAGCCAGGCGGCCGCTCCTCGAAAAAACACGGCCACCGGCCCCGGCCGCCCAAGACTCGAGAGGACAACATCTACGAACCGAGAAATTCCCAGTACAAACCGGAGAGCGAAGAAGAATAGTCAAGCGATCCGAACAAGAAACCAGGTGATCGATTACTCGGCTAGCACAAATACGGAGACTCTTTGGAGAAGTAGAGTCTCGGATGTAGTTGATAAACAGACCAAATCTGCTTGAAAGCGTCAGCGAAGCAACCCGAAAGACACTGTTGTAGCTCACCACGGTGAAGCACAAAAAGAACTGCGGGGCGGATAGTGATGTAATGATTCTATCTCCACCTTACCCCGGACATCAAAATCGTCTGCGTGAGTGGAGAAATGGAAGTTGAGCAAGTCGAGGAGCAGTTCCAACGGCTGAGTTCATAGAAGAAGAAGAAGAGAAGCTGCTAAATTTCCTTGGATTAACTCTTGTGCTCCAGCTACGGATGAAGACAAGCTGCACGGACATCTGCGATCTACAAGGACGGGGAGAAAAAAAGCAAGGCTGAAGAAGCGAAGCACGTGAGAAGGCAAGCATCGCCTATCTCGGCACCCGCAGAACACACACATCCTCTCCTTGATGTCTTCTCGGCGGTGACGAGGAACGAGAGAATCTTTGCTTTGCCCGAGAAGAGTTGCAAATCACGGCAAGCATTGCCGAATCAAGAATCCTTCACGAGCAAAGACTAATGGAGGGACCAGGAGAGTCCTCGAACACGGTGGAAATTGATCCAATGGGAGTGGTTGACAAATAGCCAATGTTGTTCTTTGCTACCACTTCCCGACTCACTCGGAAGAAGCGATAAGGGAGATGGCGATGAAAGCTGGGCTAGTGGGGACCCCGGTCGAGCCAACCCCTATTGAAGGTGCTACCACCTGCCCCAATAATTGAACAATCAATCGAAAGCAGCCGGGAGTTTGGAGGCAGTGACCCCATTCAAGTCACTCGGTGGTGCGCCCGGTGAGGCTCCTCCCAGCTGCGGCAAGGTCGGAGGATCTGCGAGATGACTCCTAACGAATCAAGGAGGCGAAGAAGAAAATTACAATCACAAGAAGAACAACAAGTTGCCATCAACGAAGCTCGGGCGATTGAAAGCTGTCTCGGTGAGTGCCAAGCTACTCTGAAGGCTAATAATGGCTAGCGATGCGATCGAGGCCTGAGAAGGAACAGCCACAGGAGTTAACACTGCAGGCGATGAAAGTGCAATCCATGGGGTTGAGACTCCATGGATGCCACTGTAAAGACCACTAAGGCAGTGACAACTTTGTCGAAAGGGAGGACCAAGGCCTCGCGGCGATAGAGAAGCTGCTTGGAGGTAATGAAGGCCACGGGAGGTTGAGACTTCCGGGGTAAAGAAAAGTAAGTAGAGAACATCCCTCCTGCTATCATCGACCCATCGAGAAGGAGATCGGCGCACTTCATGATTCCCGGACAACCACGATGTCACTTTTACAGGATCGGAAAGCGAAGAAGAAGGAGTCATCCCCATGACAAATCAAAAGACTTCATTGCGGGTGTTCCAAGCACGAGCAAGTCGATCCCAAGACTACTCGTCAAACTTTTAACTTTGATGATGAGCCACCAATGGAAATCTCATCATCGTCCGATGGCCTTACGATAAGGCCGAGGACGATCTACTAAATGGAAAAATCAATTGAGACCAACGAAGGCTGTTAAGGCAGTGAGAGGCTCGGCAAAGCGGGTCCACCTCACAACAAGACCCAACTCAACAAGAGACCCGCTGCGCGAGGCTCCTCAAGGCTGCGGCGGATCGATTCCCAAAAAAACGCCCGCGCACCACTCATCATCAAACGATCGGTTGGCGGTGATGAATCTTTTGAAATCTTTTCCTTTTTCACTTTGGAAATACGGGAACTCCACGAAGAGTCGAGAAAATGAACAAGCACGCTATCACAAACCACCTCTGTTTTTCACTCGAGCACCATTGTTCAGCCGATTTTGATTTTGATGTTGTATGGCCATCAGTACACCTTGAAGAATCGGTGAAGTTCGAAAGTGTTCAAGGCACTCTTTCTTGAGGTTGAACGGATGGAGAGGCATCGAGGCCTCTTTGGACATGCGGCCCGGACAACGAGAGATGCCAACACTACGGTGACTTGAGAGGCATCACGTCGGGATAAGGAATGGTGGCAACAATGGCAATCAATGCGTGTGGAAACGGTGAGATACTTGAACTTTGTTCAACAAGGCTGGCTTTGGTGTGGAAGGTGAAAATGTTGATGCAAAAAAGCGAAGTTGAGAGAACACATTGAGCATATGCATGAAGCTCACCTTTGCCCGAAATCAAGGCTGCTGCGTGAGCAAAAATACAAATGATATCTGACGTTTGGAAGAACACATGACTAGAAAATTCAGACCTTCTCATGGGTGAGATGAAGCGATTTGTGAGTCAGCGCTACTCGATCCGAATTCCGTCTTTGCATACAACGGCCGGACTTGAAGCGAGAACTCGACTATCGCGAGGCTCGATTTCATGCTTGCGACATGTTCCACTGGGTTCCTCTATCCTTTGATGATGCCAAAAGGGGAAGAGAATACCTTAAAGCGACAAAATCTGAAAAATTTGAAAAGAAAGGAAGCGGTGAGAAGGGAAAAAGGAAAATCGGTGAGGAAATTTTGAAACAAAAGAAAGGAAAATCTTGTTGAGGGGAAGGATCAAAGATATGACCTTGATGATTGCACAAACCCCTCAACAAGGTCTGTCACGGTGACATTATAAGCGACAAACTCCCGTGACTCTGCCACTCCAACACTCTGTATATCTATGGGTGAGAAGAAAAAACAATTGAAGCGGGGATGAAGGAAGTGGAAGGAAGAATGGATGCGAGGGTGATGAACATCTTGAAAGAACATGGAGGCATTCCGTTTGCGAGAACACGTATGCCATTTCGGATGTCGGGACGAGCCACGTCGATTGATGAATTCAAAACGCTCGAATCGAAGGATATTTTGCAAATATGTCCATGGCTCAAGCTTAGGACTTATCTTGGGAAAAAGGTCTCACGTTATGTGAAGAAAGGCGACGAGCGGAGACTTAAAGCGATCTCTCTGCTGGTCACTCTGCTAGTCACTCGGTAGGAAGAAGAAGACCCGTCTGATATCGCCCGAGTAGAGGAAGCGAAGCGATGGAGTGGAGGAAGAAGCTTGGACCTGGGCCTCTGCCCAAGAATATTGAATCGTAGATCCGGGAAAGAAAGGAGGGATCTCTTTGGCTTGAAACTTGACCAAGTGGCAAATTTAAAAGTGGCTAAAACTAGAGTATGCAAAAAGATTAGAAGAAGAAAACAAGAGACAAACTCGGCTATGGCGGGAGAGGCGGGAAAGAATAAGAAAGATGAAGGCTGCCCGGGAAAGGCATATGAAAAGAAAAAAAAGAAGCGGTGACGAAAGAAAAAGAAAAGAAAGAAAGAAGATCTTGAACAAGATGAAAAGAAGGAGACAATGAAGGAGATGAAGTGTTCTTTGTCCAACCGCCGTGTATTTTATTATGTAAATACATACAATGTAAGTCTTACGTAATAAAGCTATAAATTCTTTATTTTTTTTTGTGAAGACAATTATATACTCGATACACCTTATGTGATTGTGTTAAGTACAAGAATGATATGATCAATAAAAAGATTGATTAACGCATACATTCTATGTCAATACACTATCTGTATGTATCTTTGTTATTTGCATCTTTGTATGGTTTAAGTTTTGGCATCATCAAAAAGGGGAAATTGTTAGGAATTTTATTGTTTAGATTTTGATGAATGCCATGTAAAACTTAGAATAGAAAGTTGGCACCCCATTTTGTTGTAAAATGCATTGTAATGAATAAGTGCGAAGGTGAGTTAAATCGGCTACGCCTAACATGCAAGAAGACAAGCGAAGGGAAGGAAGACTTCTGCGAGGCAATTTGAGTATGGCAAAAAAGTAGAGCGGGAACTCTCTTGAAGAAGCGGTGAGATCTGGTGAGTGGAGCATCGATCAAGTCGGCTCAAGAAAAGCCAAGTCTCAAGTTGAAGTGAAGAAGAGTCATCCATGATTGGAAAGGCGACTCTAAGTCACAGGGAAAGCAAGGAAATGCGATCAAGTCGAGATAAGCTGTAAAAGAACCGTTGCCGCAGAAATCAAGATTTACTTAAACAAGTAATATCTCCATACCACCTTTCTTGGAGTGCTCGATCCCGAGGAAGCGTGCAAAGGAATGAACGATGGGAAGCACTACACCGTGTCGAACTGCGAAAAGGTGAAAGAACAATTCATACGAGGAAATGGCAATTCAAGAAGCGCAAGCCAACGGCGCAAAGTGACTTTCAAAAATAAGCTATCTCTTCAACGGGCAAATTTTTGAAAGTTCACTATAAAAAAGTGAGGAGTTTGTTTGAGATAAAAGGATGACACACACGTGAGATATACAAGCACATTAGAAAAAGCTGAAACATTCTCAATCCTCAAGCCTACATTCACGAAGTACATCAATCAAACACTCACTGTGAAGGAAAGAGAACTTCAATCGGTTGAAGAGGAAACTTTTGAAAACAAAGGGGTCTACATTCGGGAAGGATTGTAGAAAGGTTCAAGTTGAACCAAGTCTTAAGCTTTTGGAGGGCTTCGTGATCAAATCCAAAGAGCTTGAGCAAGTGGTTTGTAGTAACAAAGCGGTTGCCTGTGAAGAAAAGGCGAGTCGTGCGAGCCGGTGAGTGATCAAGGCGTCTCGGCCCGAGTCCCAAGGATCAAGTCATTTGTTGTGATCAAGACTTGTATCGGGTATTACCACTTTGTAAGCGATCATTACTTAGTGGATTCCTCCGGGGAGTTGGAGAAGAGAGGAGTAGAAGAATTACCCCATCTTGAACCTCTATAAAAACTTTCTTGTGTCATTTACATTTCGACATTTAAATTCTGCACTTTTAAGCTGCTTATATCTGTGATAAATTTGCTATCCATTTGATAATTTATAAGTACTAAATCAAGCTCTAAAATCTTGCTTAATCAAACTTAAGGGTGTTAAGTCTTAAATGAAAATAAAACCACGAGTTGAGTTAAATTATAGCCAGCAGTGAGTTACTCCATCAACGGCTCATTGAGTCATTTGAAGATTAACTCTCTTGGTGACTAATTATTATCCATCAGGACACAATTGTGTAGAATCAACTCTGTAGATTTAAAAGGACTAAATCGAAAATTTGGTAAGGTTTATTCAACCCCCTTCTAAACCTTACACTTACACCCCTTGGACCTACAAGTGGTATCGGGCGGTTGGTTCATTGAACCCTCCCATTGGCTTTGTTCTTGAACTAGATCTCAAACTTTTCAAAGTCTGCTTTAGTACTTAAACTTTCAAAACTCTTTTTATCATCAAAAGTTATTATCATGGAAGCAAATTTGACACGCATCCACTATGTTCACTATTGAAGAATTTGATGATTGGAAAATTCGTATGCGAGCTCATCTATCGGCATTACATGATGAGATGTGGATAGTGATAGAAGATGGGCCTCTGCAAATCTTAAAGGTGAACACGGTTTATGCGAAGAGTTGCGGTGAAGGAGAAAAGATGTTGCTCCCGACCCGTCATGGTTGAAAAACCAGAAGCGAGTGGACAAATGATGGCGAGAAAAAAATACTGACACTGGACAATGTAGCGAGGACATCCTTTACAAAACTTTGGACAAAGCCATGTTCAATAAAGTCAAATCATGCAAAAAGCGGCTAAAGAAATGCAGGACAAGTGACATTGATTTGTGAAGGCTCGGAGCAAATCAAAGAAAACAAATTATCGGTGGCGGTACAAAAATTTGAAAACTTCAAAATGATCTCGGGAGAGAACCTGGATCAACTAGGCGCTCGGTTCTGAAAATCACAAATGAAAGTATGTCTACACTTGGAAAGGAATATACGAAGAGAAATGTGTATGAAGATCTAAAAAGTCTTCGGTGAATGGGAAATGAAGGTCATGCCTTTGAGACATCCATGGACCTATCAAAGACATCAATCATGAGTTATTCTCGGACCTCAAAGCCTACGAGTTTGGTGAGAAGAAAAGACCGAGGAAGAGGCAATTGTACCCCAAGCAATTTTGCTCTAATTGTCAAAGATGGGAAGAAGAGCTGAGGTCAAAGAGCGATTGACCCGGAAGAAATAGCCACGATGGTTAAAAGATTTAACAAGTTCTTTAACAAGAACTACAAGAGAGAGAAAGGGTGAATCTTCGAGAAGACACTCGGCTCACCAAATCAAGGAAGATAGGCCAACCAAGAAGAACAGATCATCAAAAAGTTGAGTATCAAAGGGTGACAACTCGAGAATGGAAAGAAGCTGATCAAAAGGTTGAATATCTATGTTGGAACTATAAACAAGGTCACTATGCCATTATTTGCTCATATCTGTAGTCAACAAATCTGAGGATGAAGAAGAAAGAAAGATCTTGAGAGAAAGAAAGACAAAAAAAAAAAAAAGGCAATGATGGCTGCGAGAAGCTACTTGAAACAGCTAAGTCGAAAGGCAGTGATTGAGAAGCGATGAAGGCTGACTACTCAAGTGACTCACGAAGAAGAAGCCTTGATCTGCTTGATGGCCAAAGAACAAGATCAAGAAGATGAGGTACAATCTAACTCAACAAACTCGAGGCACTAGTGATAGTGGTTGTGACACACACACACACTTCATCACCTCTTATCTTTATGATTCATTAAGCAAAATGATGAAAGATTTTGAACACATTAAATCCTCACACACACTATTGAATGAGGAAAACGGCCTACTCAAAGTCAAAACTCAAAAGTGACTAAGGAGTTGAGAACTCTAAGTCGAATAGCTGTTGAGAATGAAAGTTTAAAAATGAAAATGCTAAATTAATAGCGAGAAATTCTTTGCTATAGAAAAGAGGAGAATGACCTCAAAAATGTTATTGCCTCATTCACTAAGGCATCTAAATCATTGGATGATCTTATTATGAGTCAAAGAGAATGTGGAGACAAGACAGGGCTTAGGATTTAATTCCTCGTGCTATGTCAAACCTCAAAAGTAATTTTGGAAAAAGGATCTTCAAGTCATGAAGAATCTAAAAAATCAAAACTCTAAATGTTGCACACACATTCACTCCAAAGCACAATAACAAGCAAACTGGCCTTGGTTACAAAGGAAAAGGAAAACGGACCCGATTGAGTGTCTTTGAAAGGGACAGTGAGAAGAGATTGGTCCAAGTCCCTCGGCAAACTCCAAAAGCAGAAAAATACTCTGTAAAGAAAAGCGAGCTACCAAAAATCCCAGAAAACCCAAAAAGAAATACATATGATGGGAATGGTAGAAAATATCAAGCCAAGTGATTGGAATAATGTGAACTATCAACATAGACTTATGGAATATAAGCCCAAATGGCAAAGGCCTAGAACTCGGCAAAGGCCATTCCAAAAGCATAAGAGCTTTTATCGGCACACATATGCACCTAGGCACTACACTCAAAGACACCACAATTACCCAAAGAAGGCAATTGCTAAAACACACATTCGGCATCTGAGACAAAAGAAACGCAGTTTGTATGAACCTAGAATCCCCAAGCAATTTGCGGGATTGATTATGATTATGGCATTGATAGATGGCAACCCCTTAAGTCAAAACATTTGGCTATAAGTTGGTTGGATCATCTTACAATTCTAACCCCTCGGGACCCCAGACAAGTATGGGTACCTAAAAACTAATTTCCTTGATTGCGGGTTCAAGGAACAGTTGCGGAACCTGGTACATGGATAGTGGCTTTCCAGGACATATGAAGAAATAAAGAGAAATCTGTCAAAATTCAAGAAATCAAAGGAGCAAAAGTCATATTTGGAAATGAAGCTCCTGGTGAAATAAGAATTGGATCCATCAAGAGGAATGGATTAGAAATCACGGATGTTGCATATGTTGAAGGACTCAACTTCAACTTACTGAGTATCGATCATCTCTGTGACAAGGGCTACAATGTTGGATTCAACATGGGTATATGCCAAATCAAAGAAATTGAATCAAATGAAGTGGTCTTTTGCAAGGATGTAAGACGAAAAATATGTATGTAGTGGATTGGTCAAAACACCAATAACTCTCTTTAAAAGCAGTGAATCAAGTTGGTTGTGGCACAAAAAAGGTGAGTCACACAATTTCAAAACAATTAACAAGGCTGCAGAAATCATCTTGTAGAAGGACTTCAGGACTCGATATACAAGAAGGAGAGTATATGTGATGCATGTCGAAGGGAAAGCAAATCAAGTCGTCATTCAAAAAAAGACATGCCCATCCTCAACAAGAATATTGCATCTTCATATGGATCTATTTGGCCCGATGGAACGGCCGGCATAAGTGGAAAGAAATACACATCTTGGTGGTAGTAGATGACTACTCAAGATATACATGGACAATATTCATGTGCAAGAAGAAAGAAACTCTACAAAAACTACCCGGTGATGAAGAGGATTCAAAATGAGAAGAGTCAAACCATTATCAAAATAAGATCGGATAGAGGGAAGCCAGGTTTGTCGATGGAATAATAACTTCGATGTGTATTGAGAATGGTATTGATATGTCATGAACTATCGGCCAAAAGAACTCAAGAATGGAGTTGCGAAAGAAGGAATAGAACCCTAAAAAGCGTGAAAGACCATGTTAAATTTGAAATGGAAAAATTGGAGTTACCAAAAGAAGGATTTGTGGTAAGAAACAATCAACAATTGCTACACCCCAAAGCAGGATGTATGATAAATGGCAAACATTTGACTCCTATGAGATACGCAAGATTTGGAAGAAAACCAAGTGTTGCATATTGAGAATATTTGGATTGTAAATAAGAGATGGATTCAAAAAGTGCATTCTAAAGGCTTTATTGGAAGAAGAAGTGTCATATGTTGAACAACCTCCCCGAGGATTTGAAACAAATAAACTATAGTTCTGAGAGGTATCAAGGTATCTGATGAGCCAATGTAAATGGAAAGACATTGAAGAAGTCGATTTTGGTGATAAGGATTAAGAATCATCGGACACATGAATTTCATTGTATCGAGAATGAGTTCTTTATTGGAAGAAGAAAAGTGAAAATGGATTCATCAAAGGAAAAGATAGATAGAACCTTGTCATTTGAAATTCAAGAAAGAAGAGTATCTTTGCTTGTTCAAATATATGTGGATGACATCATTTTTGGATCCACTAACAAAAGGCATGTGAAAAATTCTCAAACACTCATGCAAAGTAAATTTGGAAATGAGCATGATGGGAGAAGTGACATTAACTCCTTGGACTCCAAATAAAGCAGTGAAGGATGGAACCTTCATAAGTCAAACAAAATACACGGAGAGATTTAATGAAGAAATTTGGTATGGAGGAGAAGTCTTGCAAAAATACGATGAACACATCGATCGAAATGGACATGGATCGGATGGCGAGCTGTAGATCAAACAAGATCTGAGCACTTGGATCATTGCTCTATCTCACGGCAATGGAGCGGACATCACCTTTGCTTTGTAGGTGTATGTGCAAGATTTCAATCTGCTCCAAAGAAACCACATAATGACGGTAAAGAATATTGAGATACTTGAAAAGGAAGCGAAAGTAGGCTATGGTATCGAAAGGAAGGTGGATTCAAAGCTAATTGGCTATTGGATTACGACTATCTTTGGATCTACGAGTTGATAGGAAAAACACTTGAGGCACATGTCAAATCTAGGAAACAACTAATTTCTGGTTTAGCAAGAAAGCAAAACTCAATAGCCACCTCTGGTGAGGCGGAATACATAGCTGCGGCGAGCTGTTGTGCCCAAGTCTATGGATGAGGCAGCAGTGAGAGACTATGAGGTTGAAGAAAAAGAAATTCCAATCATGTGTGATAACACAAGTGCAATTGCAATTACTCAAAATCTGTGTTGCATTCAAGAACAAAACACATTGATGTCGGATATCACTTCATAAGAGATCATGTTGAAAAGAAGGACATCATCTGGAATATATCTCAAGCGATAAACAACTAGCTGACATCTTCACAAAACCATTATGTGAGTCAAGATTTGAAGAACTCAAGCATGAGTTGGGACTAATTGAGCTAAGGCGACACTCGGATGAATCAAAGAAGAGAAATGGAACAGAAAAGGGTGAAAAAGAGTGAAAATAGAAATCATTCGATAAATCAGTTATGTCGGAATAAGCTACACCGAAGTCGGTGATAGTTGAGTCACTAAGAAGAAGCGTGAGAAGTAGAGTTAAATCGCTAAGGGATAAAAATGAATAACTTATGAGCAAAATGACAAAAACGCGTCGTTTTGACTAAGCGGGAATGTTTTAAGGAATCGTCGGCATAATGATGATGTGTATAGACATAAAAATGCACACCAAGCTTATGATTGGATATAAATCTTTTGCATTAAATACGAGACATTAAATGCTAAATAGGCGTGCAAAATCTAAGCCGTTGATTTCGATCACATTTCAAAAACCACCCGCACGTCCTTTCATAAACCATATTTAAACCATTTTCATCCGTTTCTCTCTCACACTTCTAAAACCTGTTCATCTCTTTCTCTCAAAAGCAAAGCAAAATACTCTCTAAACCCTATCTTCTTCAAATCAATTTAAGTTTTTCTTTGATATGATCTGAAAAATGGCACCAACTTATGACTTTACCAAGTTAGGAAAGCAAATCCACACCGGCTCTCGGGTGGATTTTGACGGAATGATGAAACAATTCCGACGACACCCTAGTGAAGAAAATTGCTGAAAAGTTAAAGCGTCCGATTCTAAAACCGTTTCGGGCGTTAGAATACCCGATGACATATGTGGAGGAGGTCGCACAATTCTCGTGAATGCTTTGAGATTCACGATGAAGGAATCAAGTCATCTCATTCACGGAAGCGGTGACCTATCTCGCGAGGATTTGGCCAAACATTGCTCACTACTGGCGCAGAGGGCGCATCGAGATTAACGGCTGATGTAAACTTGGCTGATGCTTGGAAAGAAATAGCCAAGCCCGACTTTGCCGATAAAATAGTGTATCTGACAAACAAGAGATGGCTGAAGGAGGATTATCACAAGTCGTTGGACATAGTTGCCAAATGTATCGACATCAAGTTTGGCGGCTTTGACCAAGCTAATCAAAAGGCAAAGCTGATTGTAATGGCTGCAATCATCGAAGAAAAGAAGATAAAGCTAAGGCTGAGTTTGTCTCTGACCCGACTCTGCCCGAACGCGTGGGAACAAATCCTTCAAAGAAGATGGCACATTTGGAGGATCCCTAGGATATGGCCTAGTGATTGGCCGACTAATGGAGGTGAAAGGAGTCCCTCTTAGACATGGGAAGGCATTCCATGTCAACAAGAGGATGTTGAGCAAACCTCTGGCGCGCAGAAGAAGAGAGCTTACGCCAAGAGAGCGACACGATGAGGGGAATCGGTGACCACTGAAGATCTGTTGTTTCCTCTCCACCCAAAGAAAGTTGCCTGCGGCTACTAAGAAAGAAGCTGCCCCTGCGCAGACAAAGAAAACCAAACATGCTCCCTGCCCCAGCGTGAGTCACTGCCCCTGCGGCCGTGTGTCTCCTGCCCTGCGGCCAGTCGAAAGGACTCTCAAATACCTTCTCCGATCGTCAAAAAGAGGAGAACCGAGAAGCCACGACGGCCCGCTCCTCGAAAAAAACACACCCCCCGCCGCCCAAGACTCGAGAGGACACCGTCTCTGCGAACCGAGAAATCCCTGCAGTACAAACTAGGAGACGAAGAAGAATCATCAAGCGATCCAGAATCGGAGAAACCAGCTAAGTCGATTACTCGGCTAGAGCAAATACCGGAGACTCTTTTGGAGAAGTAGAGTCTCGGATGTAATTTGATAAACAGCCAAGTCTCGTGAAGCGTCAGAGAGGCAACTCAAGACACAACTGTAGTTCACACAAATTTGAAACACAAGAAGAACTGCTAGAGCGGATAGTGATGTAATGATCCTATCTCCCACCTTACCCGGACATCCAAAAATCGTCTGCGTGAGTGGAGGAAATGGAAGTTGAGTAAGTCAATGGAACAGTTCAACGGTTGAGTTTATAGAAGAAGAAGAGGAACTCTAAATTTCCTTGGACTAAAATCGTGCCCCGGACTTGATGAAGACAAGCTGCTTAGATATCTGCCAGATTTACAAGGAAAATGAGAGAGAAAAGCAAGGAGGAAGCCGAGGCACGTGAAAAGGCAAGCATCTGCCTATCTCGGCACCCTAGAACACACACATCCTCTCCTTGATGTCTTCTCGGACGGTGATGAGGATCAGAGAATCTTCTTTGCCGTACGAAGAGTTGCAAATCGGCAAGCATTGCACGAATCAAGAAATCCTTCACGAGCAAAGATTGATGGAGGGACCAGGAGAGTCCTCGAACACACCGAAATCGATCCAATGGGAGTAGTTGACAAATAGCGGCTGTTGTTCTTTTGCCACCACTTCCCGACTCACTCGGAAGAAAAGCAATAAGGGTGATGGCGATAAACCCGGGATAGTGGGAACCCAACGAGCCAACCCCTATTGAAGGTGTGTTACCACCGCCCTACACATGGCTGAACAATTAATCGAAGCAAAGGGAGTTTGGAGATGAGTGACCCCATTCCAAGTCACTCAGCTGTGCGCCCGGTGAAACTCCCATCGCAGCGTGCAAGGTTGGAGATCTTTGCAGATGACTCCCACAACGAATCAAGGAGGCGAAGTAGAGAGAATACAAACACAAGAAGAACAGCAAGTTGCCATCAACGAAGCTCGAGGCGATTGAGACTGTCTCGGTGAGGTGCCAACCGCTCGAAGGCTAATAACGCTTTTGAGGCGATCGAGGCACGAGATGGAACGCCACGGAGTTAACACTGGGCGATGAAATTGCAATCCATGGAGTTGAGACTCCAATGGATGCCACCGTTGAGAAGACCCTAAGACAAATGACACTTTGTCGAAAGGGAGGACTAAGGCCTCGCCGCAAGAGAGAGACTCGGAGGTAATGAAGGCCCACGGGAGGTTGAGACTTCCGGGGTAAAGGCAAATTAAGTCGAGAACATCCCTCCCGCTATAATCGACCCATCCCGAGAAGGAGATAAGCGCACTTCATGATTCCCAGGATAATCGATGTATCCTTTCCGGGATCGGAAGGCGAAGAAGAAAAATTCCGAGTCATCCCCGTGCAAATCCAAAAGACTCCAAGCGGATGTTCCAAGCGCGAGCAAGTCTCCGATCCCAAGACTACTCGTCAAACCTTTAACTTTGATGATGAGCCACCAATGGAAATCTCATCATCATCCGATGACGCTCCTGATAAGGCCGAGGACAAGTCTACTCAAATGGAAAAATCATTGGGACCAACGGGCATTGAGGCAGTGAGGCTCGACAAGCGGGTCCACTTCACAACAAGACCCAACCGAACAAGAGACCACTACACGGGCTCCTCAAGTGCAGCGGGATTGATTCCCAAAAACAACTTCACGCGCACCGCTCATCATTGAACAGATCCCGATTGGCGGTGATGAATCTTTTGTAGAATCTTTTCCGTTTTCCCTGGAGTACCGAACTCCATGAAGAGTCGAGAGAATGAACGCGTACGCTATCACGCACCACTCCGTTTTCTCTTGATACCATTGTTCAGTACTTATGACTTTGATCTTTGTATGGCCATCACCGCAATGAAGAATCGGTGAAGTCCGAGAAGTGTTCAAGGCACTATTTGCGAGGTTGAACGGATGGAGAGGCATCGAGGCCTCTTTGGACATGCGATTTGGACAACAGAGATGCCAACCTTACGGCCGACTTGAGAGGCATAACAGATCGAGAATAAGGGAATGGTGGCAACAAAGAAGAACAATGCGCGTGGAACAAGTCAGATTCTTGAGGACATTGTTCAACAAGTTCTGGGTATGGAGAGTGAAAATGCTTGATGCAAAAACAAAGTGAGAGAACATATTGAGCATATGCATGAAGCTCACACTTTGCCGAGATAAAGGCTGCTGCGTGAGCAAAATACAAATGATCTACAAACGTTTGGAAGAACACATGACAAGAAAATTCAGCCTTCTCATGGTGAGATGAAGCCGATTTCATGAGAATCCAACGCTACTCGATCCGAATTCGTCTTTGCCGCTTACAACGCAGCGGACTTGAAGCGAAACTTCGACTATCCGCGAGCTCGACTTCATGCTTGCGATATGTTCCACAGGGTTCCTCTATCCTTTGATGATGCCAAAAGGGGAAGAGGAATACCTTAAAGCGAAGAAAATCACGAAGGAAAAAGAAAGGAGCGGTGAGAAGGAACAGTGAGAAGGAAAATCACCGAGGAAATTTTGAAACAAAAGAAAGGAAAATCTGTTGGGGAAGGATCAAAAGATATGACCTTGATGATTGCACAAACCCCCCAACAAGGTCCTGTCACGGTGACATTATCAACAAAACTCCCATGACTCGCCACTCCAACACTCTTTGTATCTATGGGTGAAAAGAGAAAAATAATTGAAGCGGGGATGAAGGAAGTGGAAGGAAGAATGGATGCGAGTTATGAACATCTTGAAAGAACACGGAGGCATTCCGGTGAGAGCGAGAGACACTTATGCCATTTCGGATGTCGGAGACGAGCCACGATCTGTTGACGAATTCAAAACGCTCGAATCAAGGATACTTTGCAAATATGTCTATGGCTCAAGCTTGGGACTTATCTTGGGAAAAGGGTCTCACATTATGTGAAGAAGGCGACGAGACGGCAGCGAGACGACCAAATATCCTCTGCCGGTCACTCTGCTAGTCACTCACCGGGAAGAAGACCCCATCTGATATCGCCCGAGGTAGAAAAGAAGCGATGAGTGGAGGAAGAAGCTTGGACCTGGGTCTCTCGCCCAAGAATATTGAATACGTAGATCCGGGAAAGAAAGGAGGGATCTCTTGGTGGTCTTGACCAAGTAGCAAATTTGCAAGTGGCTAAAAGTAATCTTTGAGTATGCGAAAAGAATAGAAGAAGAAAACAAGAGACAAACCCGGCTATGGGAGGAAAGACAAGAGAGATTAAGAAGAGATGAAGGCTGCCCGGGAAGGCATATGAAAAGAAGAAGAAGGCGGTGATGACGAGAAAAAGAGAAGAAGAGAAGAAGATCTTTGAACAAGATGAAAGAAGGAGACAATGAAGGAGATGAAGTGTTCTTTGTCAACCCTTCGTGTATTTCACTATGTAAATACATAAAATGTAAGTCTTACCGTAATAAAGTCATAAATTCTTTATTTCTCTGTGTAGCAAATATGAACTCGATACACCTTGTAAACTTGATTGTGTAAAAAAAGTACAAGAATGATATGATCAATAAAAAGATTGATTCTGCGCATACATTCTATGTCAATACACTATCTGTATGTATCTTTGTTATTTGCATTTTTGAATGGTTTAAGTTTTGGCATCATCAAAAAGGGGGAAATTGTTAGGAATTTTATTGTTTAGATTTTGATGAATGCCATGTAAAACTTAGAATAGAAAGTTGGCACCCCAATTTTTATTGTAAAATGCATTGTAATAAATAGAGTGGCCAAGTTAGTTAAGTCACCTACGCCCAACATGCAAGAAGACAATCAAGACGGGGAAGGAAGACTCTGTTTGTGAGACAGTTGAGTATGGCAAAGAAGAGTAGACGCGGAACTCTACTAAAGAAGCGGTGAGATGCGGCAAGTGGAGTATCACCAAGTCAACTCGAGAAAAGCCAAGTCTCAAGTTGAAGTGACGGAAGAGTCATCCATGATTGGAAGGCGACTCTAAGTCACCTGGGAAAGCAAGGAAATGCAATCAAGTCGAGATAATCAAAAAGACCGTTGCAGACGAAATCAAGAGATTTACTTAAACAAGTAATATCTCCATACCACCTTTCTTGAAGTGCTCGGTCCCAGCGTGCAAATGGAATGAACCAATGGGAAGCACTACACCGTGTCGAACTCGAAAAGGTGAAAGAACAATTCATACGAGGAAATGGCAATTCCAAGAACTGCAACAAGACAAACCAACGACTGCAAGTGACTTTCAAAAATAAGCCTATCTCTTCAACGGGCAAATTTTTGAAAGTTCACTATAAAAGGCTGAGGAGTTTGATTGAGAAAAATATAGATGACACACACTTGAGATATACAAGCATATTAGAAAAACTGAAACATTCTCAATCCTCAAGCCTACATTACGAAGAACATCAATCCAACACTCACCTGTGAAGGAAAGATAACTTCAATCAGTTGAAGAGGAAAACTCTGAAAACAAGGGGTCTACATTCCAGGAAGGATTGTAGGAAGGTTCAAGGTTGAACCAAGTCTTAAGCTTGTGGAGGGCTTCGTGATCAAATCCAAAGAGCTTGAGCAAGTGAGCTGTAGTAGCAAAGCGCACCCCACTGAAGAAGAAGGCTCCAGTCGTCGAGAAGCCACCGAGTGATCAAGGCGTCTCAGGCATCGAGTCCCAAAGGATCAAGTCGGCCGTGTGATCAAGACTTGTATCCGGACTGTTACCACTTTGTAAACTGATCATTACCTAGTGGATTCCTCCAGGGAGTTGGAGAAGAGAGGAGTAGAAGAATTACCCCATCTTGAACCTCTATAAAAATTTCATTGTGTCATTTACATTTCAAAGACCTTAATTCTTGCATTTTTAATTGCTTATATCTGCTGATAAATTTGCTATCCACTCAATAACTTGTAAGTACTAAGTCAAGCACTAAACTCTTACTTAATCAAACTTAAGGGTGTTAAGTCTTCCAATAAAACAAAACCACAATCGAGTTAATTTAGAGCCACCACCGTGAGTTACTCCATCAACTCGATTGAGTTTGTTGAGAGATTAACTCTACTGAGTGACTAAATTGATTGTCCATCAAGGACACAAACAGTATCAACTCGAATATTTAAAAAGGACTAAATCGAAAATTTGGTAAGGTTTATTCAACCCCCCCCCCTTCTAAACCTTACACTTACACCCCTTGGGACCTACAAAATGATCAACCTACTACATCAAATGATCAACCATCCACTTTAAGTGTTCCTCAAGAATACAAAGGTGATACTTCGGATCTTTCCGTGGCATTGAAATTTAAAGGAGATCACCCAAAAGATCTTATTATTGGTGATCCTCTTGATAAAGTGATGACCCGAAAAAAATTTGCCGAAAAAGCTCTTATATCTCAAAAAGAGCCTAAAAATGCTAAGCAGGCTATTGAGGATGAGGATTGGTTTTTGGAGATGCAAGAAGAATTGAATTAATTTGAAATAAATGATGTATGGGAATTGGTACCTTGTCCTCCTTCTCAAACTATTATTGGTACAAAATGGGTATTCTGGAATAAGCTTGATGATCAAGGCAACATTGTTCGAAACAAGGCAAGGTTAGTAGCTCAAGGGTATTGTCAAGAAGAAGGTATTGATTATGATGAAACGTTTGCACCCGTAGCACGTTTAGAAGTTATTCGTATTTTACTTGCCTATTCTTGTTATAAAAATTTCAAACTCTACCAAATGGATGTTAAATCCGCTTTCTTAAATGGTTTTATTCAAGAATAAGTCTATGTAAAACAACCTCCGGGTTTGAAATTTTCTAGGCCTAATGACGTTTATAAACTTAAAAAGGCCTTGTATGGTTTAAAGCAAGCACCCCGTGCATGGTATGATAGACTTAGCTCTTTTCTTTTGCAAAATGGTTTTACAAGAGGTAAAGTTGATACTACTCTCTTTGTTTTTGAAAAAGGGCAAGATTGTTTACTTGTGCAAATTTATGTTGATGATATTATCTTTGGTGCTACTAATGAATCCTTGTGCAAGAAATTTTCTAAGTTAATGCAAGGAGAATTCGAGATGAGTATGATGGGGGAGCTCAACTTCTTTCTTGGGCTTCAAATTAAACAATGCCAAGAAGGTATATACATTTCGCAATCAAAATATACAAAGGAACTTTTGAAAAAGTTCGGCATTGAAGAAGGAAGAACCGTGTCTACTTCTATGGCAACCAATGTCAAAATTGACAAAGATGAAAAAGGCAAGTCCGTGGATGAATCAAAGTATCGAGGTATGATTGGTAGTTTACTTTATTTAACCGCTAGTAGACCGGACATTCTTCATGCCGTATGCCTATGTGCTCATTTTCAAAGAAATCCCAAAGAATCTCATATGAGTCGTTAAAAGGATTTTTCGATATTTGAAAGGCACTATTTAATATGGTCTATTCTATCCAAAGAATGAAAATTTTTCTCTTAAAGGTTATAGTGATTTGGATTATGCGGGAAATATTGATGATCGGAAAAGTACTTCCGGATCTTGTCAATTTTTAGGCGATTGCCTAGTTTCTTGGTTTTCAAAGAAGCAAAATTGTGTTTCACTTTCAACGGCCGAAGCCGAATATATTTCCGCAGCTTTTTGTTGTACTCAATGTCTTTGGATGAAACAAACCTTAGCGGATTACAAATGCTCTTTTGAAAACGTTCCTATCTTTTGTGACAATATATCTGCTATAAACATTGCTCAAAACCCGGTTCATCATAACCGTACTATAACATATTGAGATTTGACATCATTTTCTAAGGGATTGTATTTCTAAACGAAAAATTGAGATATCTTTTGTACCATCTCAAGATCAATTGGCGGACATTTTGACAAAACCTCTATCTTCCGAGACTTTTGCGTCCATACGAGCTCGGATAGACATAATGCATATTGAATAAGATTTACGTTTGCATTCTGCATGTTCTTAAAACTTAGGGGCGAAAAATCGGATTTTTGGTTGAAAATTCAGTTTTTAATAAAATTGGCAAGACAGTGGGCTGATGAGGTTGAGGGCAACCGGTCGCCCTCAACGTTGACCGGTCGCCCTCAACCACGACCGGTCACCCTTAGCTATTTTTTGGTTTAAAATCGTTCTGTCTCGTGCCTTAGTCATTTTAACCCATTTTTGCCATTTTTCGTCCCCTTTGCCAAATTCACACAAATTTCACTCAAAATTTGTTTTCATGCATTCAATTCATATCTTGGACCTAATATAGCATGTTTATCATCATCATCACTCATCTTTACCAATCGAATGGTAAGAATTTTCCTCTCTTTGCTCAATTGGGTTGAACCCTTGAGTTTGTGGCTTTCTTGTATATTTCTTGATGAAATTATCTTATGATCATGATGAGTTTAGTTGTTATGTTGTATTGTATGATGTTTGGTATGATTTGGTGATGAAATTTTTTGGCTTGATTCATTTACAAGGGCTCTATACAACTTCTTTTAATTTTTACGCCCACAAAGTGTTCGATGAAATGTCACAATGAAAATTTCAACTCCTACATGATTCTCTTGCTTTCAAAAGTCTTAAATACTTATTGAGATCATGTCTTGGCAAACAAAACGAGCTTATGGATTTTTTCATAATACATTTCTCCCATTTCTTCGGAATTTAAGCCTTCTTCTTTCAATGGTTGATAAATCGTATTCTAGACGCACTTTGATATACTTGTATAATGTTTTTATCATCCTAACATTCTTTTTGATGATTCTAAAGGGGAAGAAACAGGAAATTGGCTCGTTAGCTCGAAGCTAATAAAAGCTCGCAATAAAAGCTATAAGCTATGGCTTCCTAAAGCCAAGTATACCTAGTCTATGGCTTGTATTATGGACTTAATTGCAATATATTATAAGTATTTTAACAGGGGGAGCTTATTAGCTCATGTTGTTTATGTGTATCCTGTAAAAGCTTGTAATAGCTTATGCTTATGCTTATGCAATATTTCTTGTTGTTGTGCTTATCTATAGGGGGAGCTTTTTATAAAATGTTTTTACATGGATAGTTCACTCGTAAAACTGGTAAATTATTTTTGTTTTCAAAATCGTCCTTGTGAAAATTGTTTTGGTTTGTAATCATCAAAAAGGGGGAGTTTGTTAGATAAATGTGTTTATCATGATTTTGATGATTTTGTTCAAATGAGTTTTTAAACCAAAACAATGTCCCTAAATGTTGTCTAAATACTTCCGATCGATTTAAAATGTTTTTACTATTTTTTGGAGTATTTCTTGGAGTTTAATTTCGATAAAAAATCGGACAATACATCTGTTTCAGGCTCGACCGGTCGCCCTATAGGGCAACCCGTGCCTGAGTTGAGTTTTGAAACAGAAAAAGAGACGTAGGAGAAATTATGGAGGGCGACTGGTCGACCGGTAGGGGCGACCGGTCAACCCCTGGGCGACCGGTACCTGGGCGCCCTCCTGAAGATGTTGTCTTCTCTGTTTCGTATTTTGAATAACCCCAACTAGTCAAGATCAAGGGTGACCGGTCGAACCCCCCTCCGACCGGTCCCCCTGTGTAAAAATCGCAGCAAACTCATTTCAAACTTATCTCTGCGTGACCGGTCGAACCCCTGTTCTATCAGCAAACTATCCGTTGCATTTTCAGACAGCTTTTTCCTAATTTGTGGGATTGATTTCTAACAGCTATAATCTTGATTTTAAATGGTTTCTTTTGTAGAAAATCACTCCCCAAGGAGGAGCCTATGTCTGGAAATCAAGCCAAGACCTCTCCTATAAATAGAGGCTTCATTCAAGCAACAAGACATACCACATTACACAAGCAAAAGAGCATACAAGCAAACACTTTCATAAATCTTGTTGTATTAGCCTAAGCACTTGCACTTGCACTTCTTTGAGGTCTAGGCTTTTAATTCTTGATTACACTTGTACTCATATTGTATTATTCATTATTGAGTTGTAATCTTGATTTTGGTCATCATTCAACACAAGACATCCTTGTGGTAAGAATACACTTGGGTGATCTAGGTGATAGGTGTTTGGAGAGTGTGGTACTCTTCAAATGTGGTGAAGGAAGATTGTGGTAATCTCCTTGAAGGTATTGTAAGAGGGTTGTGGTAATCCTCAAGGTGTTGTATTAATTTTGGTAATTAATAAAATTTCTTTTTCTTTTTCGAAACCCATCCCGGATATACTGGGGTGGTAGAGCACGTAGTCCCTAGGTGGGGTGAAGCTCTTTAAATCAACGTGTGTTGTTTATTTTCTGAATTTAGCTTTCATCTTTGCTTGATTATTCGAAAAATAGGGCAAATCTGAAAAACTGAGATAATCTATTCACCCCCCTCTAGATTATCGTAGCCACTTGGACTTACAATTATCCCTAATGTCACCACTCTCAATTATTTTTAGCTTCACCGCAAGTGTACGGTTCAGTTTATAGAATAGGGTTTGCAAGGTCGAATCCACAGGGATTAATAAATTAATGTACTAAGTATTGGATTATAATAGTCCTATTTTTATCAAAACGATCGAACTGTGATGGATTGGTTTTGTTACCACTAAAGCAGAAATTAATCCTAAAATTAACAAAGCAAAGAGCGATTAAAAGATCAAGTATGAATGGATGGATTCCTAGGCTATGGTTTCAGTTAATATCCCACTTTTATTCTCAGATTAATCAAACCAAGGTTAAACGTATTCTTCTCTATAGATCAATCACCAATGTAATTTACCATCTCTCTCGAGATGTTTGTAAAAGCGTTGATTGGAATATCTATGCTAGCATCTCTACTCAACATGAGACACCCAACTCCCAAAAGTTCAAAAGATTATAAGATCTCACAAATATTCACAGACTTCTCAATCATGCAATCTATTTATGTCAAGTACTCAAGATCTAGTATTGAAACTCATCGGTTAGAATTACGAATCAATACATCAAACAAGTTTAGATCAAAGGCCTTTTGATAAAACAAGAATTAAAGTAAAGTACTTGAATAGAGAAAGAAAATATTAACTTCAATTATCCTTAATCATCAAATAAAAGTGTTTATTAACCTACTCCCAAAACCGGGAAACACAAAGTGTTTAGCCAGACATTGAAGATAAACAATTCATAGACAAATTATTCATAATCAAAAATCTAACTAATTGAAATAATGATACGATGGAATGAGTGACTTGGGGATGATGACGATCTCCCGATCTATCTTCAATCCTCGAAGGTGTGGTTGCGGTCCTGATCGATCTCTCGAAGTTTCCGATGGAAAACTGCTCATTTCTCTGGTTTCTAGGGTAAAAATCAGCGTATCCTTGTTTGTGGCCGCCCCGTGCCTATTTGTACTTCGTTTGGGTCAAAACTTAGTTGAAATGGATCGAACTCTGTTTTTCCCGCAGAGGAGCACGGGCTGTGCCATATGGCACGCCCAACCCGTGCTGGGTGCCGCACGGGTTGTCAAAAGTCTGCAGGAGGCACGGGCCGTGCCAAATGGCACAGGCTGCCCGTGCTGGTAGCCGAACTCCAAGTCTTCAAGTATAGGCTGAGCATGGGCCGTGCTAGGGAGCACGCCCTGCCCATGCTCACCTGTAGCAATGCGTACATGGTTGTTTTCTTCCGTTTCTCGCACGGTTCGTCTGACTTCTTCTCGACTCGACTCCAAACTTCGTACTTCACATCAAATATTGGCGATTGCAATGCTCCGAATTGTTGCCAAAGTGCTACAATTAACGATAAATTCCTACAAAACGAGCAAAGCGTAATCCTTTTCCACAAAACAGGAATAAAACCCTATTTACTCATATAATGCATGCATATCAACACATTTTAGCTAAGATCAAGCCCAAAATACATGCAAAACATATGTCAATCAGTTCTGGCAATAAAATCTAGACAAATACATGCATTTCCCTGACAGCTTTACAGTTTTTAAAAGTTTTCAACAAATCTGCATCCTCACATACTAACTTAAAACTATCTTCCTCAAAAACAAAAAAAAATTTGGGACCTTCACATATATGGTTCTTACCCCACAATTCAAAGTTTATAATATTCATATTCATAATATCTACATAGTCAAACACTATCTGCCTACCACCAATATACTTTGCATGAGGTACATTTTGAAAATTTCCACCATAATGCAAGACTACTGTTATAGATTCGGAATCAGGGTCTGTGGAAAAATAAAAAAATAATAATAAACTCAGTCAACCAAACCATTACCACGTTCTTTGACCAAACATTAAAATATTACAACTCAACCCCACATGTTTCACAAATACCAGACAAGGACAACATGAAAAGGAGGACCATTTTGTAAAGTAAAATTACAAGACAAAATGAAAGGGGGGACCATCTTCTAAAACATATTCTCAAAACACATTAAATAAACAAGAAACTGGAAAAGAGAACTCACGATATTGAGGTGGTGGCAAAATCCAGTGTTGTTGGTTCCTAATGTACACCATTTCTCTGGGTATGGACCTTCAAATTTGTGGGTTTTGATTTTTTCGGCAGTTTGGAAAGACGAAGAGGTGAAATCGAAGGCTGGGTTTCTTTTTTTCTTCTCCACAGGTTTGATTTTAGGGTTTATGATAATCTGGTACCAATTTAATTAAATAATGTGTAATTATTTTCCCTCCAATATGAAGAACCTCAGAAAAGGAGCTATTCTTGTTTTACTAGTAATCCTTGCGACTCAGTCTTTGGAGGCTAGACTTCAATCTTGCAAGCCTAGTGGCAAAATAAAGGGCAAAAACCACCTCCAGGCCAATGCAATCAAGAAAACGACTCCGATTCTTGTCAATCGGAAAACTCTACACCACTTACAAATGTTCGCCACCGTCTCGGGACACACAAAAGCAGATTCTAACCATTAATAGCTTGAAAAGGGTGGAGGCGGAGGTGGACCTTCGAGAATGTGACAATAATTACCACTCGATAACACGCCCGTTGTTGCGTTGTCAACTGGATGGTACAATGGAGGAAGCAGTGTCTTAACAACGTAACTATAAGTGCTAATGGTCGGAGCGTGACAGCAATGGTGGTTGACGAATGTGATTCTACCATGGGATGTGATGATGATCATGATTATCAGCCGCCTTGTCCTAATAATATCGTTGATGCCTCAAAAGCTGTATGGAAAGCCTTGGGGGTTCCCCGAAGAAAGCGGCTGGGGCGATTTGGATATCACTTGGTCGATGCTTAGTGGCATCATTTAATTTCTTTTATTGCAGTTATTATATATACTTGTTTGAATGATGTATCGTACAATATGGTGTACCTAGTAAATATTCATGTTATGAATATACTTTGTTTGTCCTGGTTTTACTAATCTATAGAATGAAAATTTTCACAATGCATGAATGGTGAAATAAATCATGTTTTCACCAATTTGCTTTGAGCAATTCTTTTAAGTCCAGACATAAATTAACACTTGTTTCAGCTGGTTAACAACACTGGTTTACTTAAATAAAAGTCAGGAGAAATGACTCTGTTGGAAAGGAAAATGTAAATAGAAGTTTCATAGTGCTAAAGATAAACAGGAAGACTTGTATGCTTTGTCTTGATTGCATAGTGACTTAGACATGGATGAACTAATTCAGAGTGATACGTTCACAAACTGCACGCGCTATCATGGTCCTTGAGCGAAGACCGACTATAATTATTAACTAGGACTATAGTATGCAATCTTTCCCACGATTGATCAAACATAATTATTTTGTATGTAAAATGTGATAGACAGTAAAAAAATTGGCCTGTTCATTTGGAACAAGTGAGATGTTGCCGCTCAACCAATGGCCATTGCAGCAGCTAAGGGAGTTTTTGCAAACACTTCTACTTATGGAACAAGTGCTTTGCTGAAGCAGAGGCTTTAAAAGTAGTTGTAAATCATAAATTGGTAGTATTTGCAAATAGAAGCTATAACCTGAAAAGAGAGAAAAAACACTTCTTATTATCAGTAGACCAATATTATTTTTTGAATTTGTGGATAAGAATGTCAAAAACAAGTTTATTTTTATTTACAAAACGATCTCCTAATTAAAGGGGTACCAATAAGAATTTGCTAAAATGCAAATAGATACTGTTGAGCAGCTAAATAAATGGCAATCAGATCGATCCTGCAAAAGGCATACTTTCTCCAATCCCTAAAAGCTAGCATAACTAATCAGAATCTCAAGAAAATGACTTTGTTTTGTATGGATTTCCAATTACAACTGAAACTTGCATAGGTAATTAGGGTGATGAGACATGGACATCTCAAAGCTGGGACGGTTCATTTTGTTTCATAAGTTGATCCTTAATTGTGATGTAATGTTGCATGGATATCATCCAACACTATGTATGTGTGGTTACAAGATTGAGCTTATGCAAATATATCAAACACCCCATGAGAGATCCTGAAGGAAATAATTCATTAAATTTCATTTTTGTTTTCCTGTGAATCAGAAACAAAGATTCATCTATGGACTTATCTCCTGGCAGTTTAAAAATATTATGAGTACACAGTAATTCCTTGTTTATGTCAATTAACTATGCACTAAGCTATAAAAACAAAAAAAGGAAATCATTAATCATGCAAACAAAAAGGCTATTAATCCATTTTTAACAAACTGATAAATGTATTTCACTATATATATATATATATATGCTTGGAGCAAATGTAACTTTCCATCACACAAGCTCAAAGCATAAAGACTTGATAATACTAAAGAAGAAAACGAAAATGAAGAATCAGGTTCTCTCATTCTTGATCTTTCTCCTTTTCTCTGTTGTCATCATGACCTTTAGCCTCAAAGCTGAAGCTCAATCCTGCTAACCTAGCGGCAAGATTAAGGGCAAAAAACCACCTAAAGATCAATGCAACAAGTCCAACGACTCCGAATGCTGTGAAGAAGGAAAATACTATGCATCTACAATGCTCACCTGAAGTTTCGTCCCGTACTAAGGCTGTCCTAACTCTCAATGGTTTTGAGAAAGGTAAAGATGGTGGGGGTCCGTCGGACTGCGACAACCAGTACCATTCAGACGACACGCCGATTGTGGCCCTACCGACAGGATGGTTCAATAAAATGAACAGGTGCTTCAAAAATATCACCATTTATGGTGGTGGATGAGTGTGACTCCAAAATGGGGTGTGATAAAGAGCACGATATCAGCCACCGTGTGATAACAACATTGTTGATACTCTGGAGCTGTCTGGGAAGCTTTAGGGGTGCCCGAAAAGGATAGGGGTCTAATGGATATTTACTGGTCTGATGCTTGATGAGGGACTGTGAAACTAGATGATGTATTGTAATAGAATACAGTGAAGTTTGTCACTTTGGAGTGTTTGAGGAATAAGAATCTGGTGGCACTTTGTTGTCTGATTCAATTGTGTTTATTTCAGAAGCTGGCTGCTACTGTTGGATATGTTTATGATCTAATACATATGTAAAATAAACAACTCTTCCCTTAGAGTACATTGTAACTCTATGAAGGTTTATCTGTATCTACTTTTCTTTAAGTGCAATCAATGGTATACTGAACAGAGGAAAACTTATGAAACTAAAATGAGTTTTTACAAGCTTCGCTTCATGGTCATTTGCAACAAATAAATCGAAGATGAAAATGTAGCCCTTCATGATGAGTCATGTAAATGAGAAATATTCTCACTTGATATGCACAATTTAATTGATCAACTAGTTCGTAACTAATATCGCTCTTATTTCAAAATGCAGTTCTGAAAGCTCTATAACTACTTAAGAAGCAGCACATTGCTTTCAGAAAACAATGGTAACAATAACTTGTCCTCTTGATAAAGTCTTCTATGTCCTTTCCCATTTCAAAAGCTAAGAAGAATTTCTAGAATAAATGTCACTCGACCGTACTATTTTAGAGCCTTAACAGAAAATATAGCATTAATTCTTGTTCTTATTATAAGAACATGCCAGTCAGTCTCCTTTTTGTTGTATTAATTTCAGTAAGAAAGACTCCCAGAGATGAAATATACCCTACAGGGAATTGAGTCAGATAATAAACACAGATTAGTAAATAGGCAAACTGATTTCTAATGTTTCTTCTGCAGATAAATTACACTTACCATCATTCAAATTTGCAGAAACTGAAAGTTTGTAATAAACAGATGTACATTTGTACAACCTATGTCATCTAAAAGATCAAATGCATTAAGCCAAAATGCTCCTTTTTGGCGGTAATGAACAAATAATAATATCAAAATGTGGTTTCATCCAGCTACAACTGGAAGTTATAATCCAAGCATCAGTTAATGTCAACATAGTTCATGCATCCACTTATCTCGAATTCGGCCAGGCACCAATTGGAGTGAGATTCTGACTAGGCCGAATTGCCAAGTGTTCGGTCAGGATCTCCTGAAGTTTCCCGGTCTTCCACCAACTTATTTTTCGGCTTTGAAGTGAAACCCTGCATGCTTCCAGCAATTACCTGGAGCATTTCGTCATAAATGGAGCGACATAAATAAAACAGAACCAGAAGCAAAAAGGCATTTCTTGAACAGCCTAATAATAAAGAATACAGTGGATTTTTTTGAGCCTTTTTGGCCAATTGAAAATCTTTTTTAGCCATGTTTTTCAAACACATCTTTTTTAGCCATTTTGGGATGCGAAAAGACATAAGTGCCCATTTGTAGGTTTACTTCACATTTTCGAGTGAAACAACTCCATTCCAAATGCACAACTCGAACGGCATAAACAGTGACCCCCAAATCCAATCCAAACCAAAAACTCGAACAACGACGACACCCCAATTCCAATCCAAACCAACAACTCGAACAGCGACACAGACCCCCAAATCTTCGAAACCCTAGACTTGAACGGCGATACAGATGACGATGGCGACCGATTCGACTAGTAACCAGGTAACCTTCAACTCCACTTTTGTTTAATTTCATGTTTTTTGGTTGATTTAGTTGGTCTATAGTTATTTTAGGTTAGGATTTGTTGTAGTTTTTGTAGAAATTGTAGGGTTTTATAGGGGATTTTGTGTTTGAGGGGAGCTTTGGATGTTGTTAATGGCGGAAGTGAGAGGGGCGAAGAAGACGACTGGATTCGAGTAACACGCAACTCGATTCGAGTTACACATAACTCGAATCGAGTTATGCGACAGCAAGCCTAACACTGAGTATTTGTGTTTTTTTTTTTTGCAGATTTGGCAATGGAAATGGGGTTCTGCACAGAATTGGAGGGAAAAACTGAATGTATACTCCAAGCACCACTTGATAGCCGATATCAAGAAGGAGATGACTTTAGGAATGGGCCATTTGGGGCATTTTTAGACTTCGACTCGAACGCATACTTGACCTCCAAGGGTATGCTTCGATTGCTCGGTAGACAGATTTTGGTGGAGGGATCTGAGACCAGGGACTTATGGTTCCGCGTTGGTGAGCGGAACCTCAGATTTGGGCGGCGAGAGTTCGCTATGTTTACGGGGCTACGCTTTGGCCCCTCAGCGATTGACCCATTCTCCTTACAGCATATCCCTCCGGAAAGAGGAGTATACCGACAGTTATTCGACGGGGAGTCCTTGATACCGACAAAGGCATTGCCGCATTTCAAAGCGGGTCGTTTCAGAGAGTGACCAGAGGAGAATCCGAAGATGGCGTATATCTTGTTCGTCACGGTGTATCTGTTATCTTTCGATCCACGTGGCACCGTCCCATTATGGTTGTGGACCTTGGTTGAGGATGCCCCCGGGTTTAGGGCATTCCCATGGGGCTCCTACGTGTATGGGCGCCTCCTCCATTATCTTAATTCTGGGATCCGAGCCCCTGCTGATCCTGAGAGAGACGTCCAGTTCCACATATATGCCTACTTCTACCCTATACAGGTATATATAATTTAAACACGTATTTCATCTATTAACACGAGCATTTCACGTTCTAATCAAGTTCATGGCTTATTTGTTTTTTATTTGATACAACTATGGGCATTTGAGGCTATTCCTTCTCTTGCTCGGAACCTTGCCCAGGCCTCTGGGTTGGATGGCTATCCTAGGGGCAGACTGGTTAGATGCCCCAAGAGGGCCTTCAGCTCGGTGGCGTTATTTGACAACCCCAAGGTAATTTTTATTTTTTTACGAAATCATATGAGTAATAGTGGTATTGATAATATTTTCGTCGTAAGTAAGTTAAATTTTTCCTATTTTTTTCACAGACGACACTACAACATAAATGACATTAGGCAACACAAATTTTGTAGCATTTTTTACATATGGTACATATGTAACACTTGTTTGTAACACTTTTTACATTACAATATTTATGTAACACTTTTGTAGCACTTTATCAATATGTAACGCTTATATGTAACACTTTTGAATAAGTAACAAATTTTTAAGTATCATTTTTTTTTTGTTATTTCTTTGGTAACGCAAATAGGTATCACTTTATTTAAGAAGCACTCTTGTCAACACTTTATTTTATTAATTGTAACACTTTTTAGACTATATTTTAGTAACACAAATTTATATAACTATCATTAAATCATGTCAATAATTTATTTAATTAATTGATGTCACAAAATAGGTGAAGACACAAAAAAATCACCAAACCTAAAAATTGTAGACATCATGTACTCTGTGTTTTTAACTGAATTTTTATTTTCTTTTTATAAAGTATTTTAGTTTTGCTTTATTTTTTATTTTTTGCGGAGTTAATTAATTCTATCATAATATCGACGTAAAATGCGCATGTATATATTTTATTATTATATATTTATTTTTTAATTTACTGACAGAGACCAATTTCATCGTTAATCTTTTTTTTTTCTTTTAAAAAAATTACCAATGAAAATTGATGTTGTCGGTAATTACTTAGGAAGTTTCTCCGTTAAATGTTTTTTTCATTATTTATTTATTATTTAATTTTTTTACTGTTAGAACATTTGTATCTATCGATAAATTAATTTTATATTTTTATATATTTTTTATTTTTATCGATTGAATATTAATCAATCGATAAATTCATTTTATATATTTTTGATATTTTTAATTTTTTGTGTCATTTGATATATAACATAATATGATTTCAAACTATATACTATATAATATAAAATTTGATACATATATTTTATAATATAATTTAATACATATATTATATAATATAATTTTTATTATATCAAATATATTATATATACATATAATATAATTTTATACAATTTTAATATATATATATATATATAGGGGGTCCTGTGAGGCCACCCTCCTAGGTTAGTCCATAAGACTAAATCTACACCATCCAAATAGTAAATTAATGGCCAAGATATATTACAATATATACAGCATTTCATAAGTAAGTATACAACAGAAGGGATAAAATAGGAATACATGAAATTAAATATAGTAACCGTTTCCTAAAATTTAGAGACGTGATTTTGTATTGATCACGTCCCCATAATCAAGCGATTCACATTTCCTTTCTCTTCCTTCCCATTCGAACCTGCAAATTATTCAAATATGGCAACAAAATCGTGCAACAATTAATGAAAGTATACAATTACACTAAACTAACTATACATTAAAACATTACTAAGTATACATAAACAATTAACTAAGTATACAATTACACTAAACTACCTGTACATTAAAATTTTACTAAGTATACAGAAACATTTAACTAAGTATACAATTACATTGAACTAACTATACATTAAAATAATACTAAGTATACAGAAACATTTAACTAAGTATACAATTACACTGAATTACTTATATAACTAAGTATACAATTCTATTGAACTAAGTATACAAATCCACATAACTAAGTATACAAATTCACTAAACTAATTACTAAACTAAGAATACGATTCCACTGAACCAAGTATACAAATTCACTGAACTAAATATACAATAAAATATGACTAAGTATACAAGTCCACTGAACTAAGTATACAATAAAATGATTGTTCGCAAATATGGCGGAAAGAAGTATCAATTTTGAAAAAAAACGGTTGAAGTTGATGATTTTTCCTCCCTATAAATCGGGTAACTGAAAAGGTAGGATTATGTTTCCTTAAAAATAGCTAATAACCGTCCAATTAACATAACTAGTTAAATATAAAAGTACAATTATACCCTTATATGCCTAAATTAACTAAAATGATCTACAACATCCAAAATTTTAAATCAAGAGTCCATAAGTGTTCTTATGGACTTACCTAAAGGGATTTGTCTCATTTGAACCAATCCCTATATATATATATATATATATATATATATATATATGAATGTGTATATATAAAACAAAGCAAAAGTTGTAATAAGAATCAACTTAGCATAATGGCAGATTGTCACTTCCACACATAACAGATCATGGGTTCGAATCTACTTGGTGGCAAAAAACAGTATTTCTACGCAGTGCTACAAAAAAAGTGTTACATAATATTCCTATGTAACATTGTAGAAGAATTTTTTTAAGTGTTACAAAAAGTGTTACATAAGATTCATATGTAACACTTTAGAAGTATTGCTTCAAAGTGTTACCAATAGAGAACTTAATGTAACACTTAGAAAAAATATTACTAAAAGCTAATAACAGTGATACCTTTGACTATAGGTAGCACGGGCAAGTGCAGCACCATAAAAGTGCTACCTATTGTCTATAGTAACATTTTATGACCATTAGGTAACATATTTTGGGTGTTACCTAATATCATTTATGTTGTAGTGCGATATGCGCACTGGTACAACCCACCGAGGTGGAGTTACGACTCCCTTACATGCAGGGCATCAATATGGACATGTCGCACGGATTGATGTATGTCCATATGGATCATTTCTCATCTCGGGTTGCCCCACTTGGCCCTGACGCTGTTCGTAGGAGGCTTGTTCTGGAGCCAGGACGTAATGCAGCTTCAGGACTGCATGCGTCTCGACATCCGAAGAGGTGGATGCCCTAGTCCCAGCCTGCATGTATAGATGATGATGATTACGATAGTGAGGCTGAGGATAGTGATCGTCCTGCACGTTCGAGTCGTCCTTCTCAGAGTGGAGGACCCATACACAGCCTCTATCCCCGCCTCGATGTTCTCCTCCATCTCCATCTCCACCTCTACCTCAACCTCCTTCCGGATCTCCGACGGGGGCTCATCCTCATCACAACCCGGTGCACAGCGGCCTGAGGGACCGACTTTTCAATCTGACCCCGCTTTGGCTCAATCTACCCAGGTATTCGTACAGTTAGTGGAGGCAGTCGTAGGTCGGGTGATTGACCGTGCACTGGTTCATCAGAGAAAGATTGTGCGGCTGTCTAATTTGATACGTCGGGTATTGCGTGAGCAGCAGCCTGCGGAGCCGAGTCAGAGCACCGCGATTCTGAGTCGGACACAGATGATCCATCTCTACGCACCAGCCATGGGACTCATGGAGCACATGGGCAGACATATACCGCTTAGACATCAGACTTTGTGTACGGGGTATGATTATGTTATGCATTTTATCTTCTATTTAATTCGAAACTTAAGTTGGATTGGAAATAATGTTAATAGTACTTCAATTGCTTATACTATTTGTCAGGACACTAGGCTACCTACCACTGTGGAGGTTTTTTCACAGGCAGTGCCTAGTGGTACTCCGCGTGGCACACCCCCGCAACCACAGCTTCCACCTGCAGTAGTTGTTGAGCATACCGAAGAGTCTATGGGGGATGTTGCAGCAGGGGCCGCAACACGGGACGAGGCAGTAGAGATTACTCTCGTTGCTCCTGTACGTCCTACCCGCCATATCTGTATGCCGTCGAGGTACCTACAATCTCCATTTGTAGACGTAGACGAGCAGAAGAGGCAGAAATCGATCCGTCAGCTGTATACTCGGTACTTGGAGATGCATGCCGCCCCAGAGTATGTTCTGTATATATTTTGTTTGTCTTTAATAACATTTCATTTCAATACTTATTAAAATAATTTCTTTGATGTCTGTCAGGCGAGATGTAGGGCTAGTGCCGGCTTGGTTTCAGCCCCAAGCGTACTTTCGGGAGATTGGGGACGTAGAGGAGGATCTAGCCAATAATGTAAGTAGTTTTGTTAAGTATTTATTTCATTTCATTTCAATTAATAATCTCATGTTGTTCAAAATATTTGCAGCATATTGATCTTTATCTTGGGGTCCTTGCTCGGAGATTGCATGACAGGGTCCGGTCATTGACTGGTGTCGAAAGCGGACACTCAACATCCAGGATTGTTGACTTTTTGTAAGTTTTTAATTTTAGTTGACGTTCGTTTAACATACTTTCAAATGTTGATACTTTTGATTTAAAATGAATGAAAACTATCAACAGATCAACCTGAAGAGTGCATGGGATAACATCCATGCTGATGACAAGGAGTGTATGGGTACCTACGGGGGTAGCTGCCCGTACGTAGATTGGAATGTACCCAGATAGCTGCTAGCGTATGTTCATGGACAGTCTCCACCGTGGGGTCAGCCTTGGTACGAGGTCCCAGATGTAAGTATTAGTCACATTATAGCTTTATTGCATCTTACTTATAGTTCGTATTAGTCATATAATCCAATAACAATGTTTCAATTATTACTTGTAGATCATCTTTGTATGTCTATGCATTGGGCATTCGGTTGTATGTCGCGTTCGACTGCTTGATTGGGAGATTCAGCTGTACGGCCCATTATCGCATCAGTTGGACGATCCTTCTAACCCGGACATCTTTTATCACCGTCACCGCCAGCTGCTCCCGCTTCGACGTCTTCTACCCCAAGTGCTTGCTACTAGTCGATATTTTGAGCATCGTGGGATTCCAATTAGATGCAATATGTTGACCATTAGAATGATGCCAGCAGATGATCAGTTCATAGAGACGGATATCCACAGTTGTGGCGCGTTTGCGTGCATGTACATCGAGTGTTTGTTGTGTGGGTCCGTCCCGGCAGCTCAAACATCAGATACCATCCGCGAGTATCGCCGGAAGATGGCATTGGCGACTTTTGCGCATAGTACAGAGATTGTACCTAGGGATTAGTTTGCACTTTTTATTTTATTTTGACTTTCGCGATGTACATATTGACTATGTATATATTTGTTGATTGCTCTATATATTACATCTTATTTTGGTATGTGTTGGTGGTGTTGATTGTAATGGATGTGTTGGTTGTCTTGGATTTTGTTGGATGTGTAGGTGGTGTTGGATGTGTTGGTTGTTTTGATTGTGCTGAATGTATTGGTATGACAGGTTGGGGTGTGTTACAGGTTGGTTTGTGCCTGAAACAGAGTGTACATGACGAAATTATTTTTCTTATCTAACTCGAAATCGAGTCACTATGACTCGATTTTGAGTTACACTGACTCTATTTCGAGTTATAGTGACTCGATTCGAGAAAAAAAAACTCGACATCGAGTCACTAAGACCTGATGTCGAGTTAGATAAAAAAAATTAGAAATGTTTAGATTTTAATCAATCAGAAACAACAAAGAGTTCTTTCAAATTTAAACAGACTACAAGCAGCAACAAAGAGTTAAGATACACCAAACCACTTAAACAGACTACAGTGCTAGAACTTAAAATACAACATAGAACCAAACAATTTAGTCTACTTAGGTTTGGACTTTGATGAAGTTCCTTCCTCTAAACGGGGACGCGTAGGCAAATATCGAGGGACAGGTGTGCATGGAAAAATTTCGACAACTTCCTTCTTCCAAGGCTCCATCTTGAATACCAGGGTGAGTTTGTCAAACAGTGGTTCCCCGTCGAACTCGTAAGCGGTTGCGAGGGTTGCATCAACCTACATGTACAGAAAAATAACAAAAATTTTAAAATTAGAAGTAAAATGTAGTGCTTGAAGATGAGTAGAATGATGAGTAGAAAATGAACTTCAAAAATTCGTAAGTGGTCCCAAACAACGCCTGGAATGGCAAGCATATTAGCGAAAAAGTTGTAGCGAGCTTGAAGATGCTTAACGCGTTGATTCACTTCAGAAAATGTGAAAGTTTTGTCAAACCACAACTTCAAAAGAGCCCTATCACCTAACACGGAAGTGTTGTTAAACCCACCGACCTCCCAATCGCCTTTATTCAACTCGTTCACCAGAAAATCAACAAGTAGGATATCCATCGGCATTGTCCATGGAGTTTTATTTTCATTGTAAAGCACATTAAGGAAAGGTGAAGATGTATTACTCATTTTGATATAGATGGAAGATGAAGATGTATTCCTCATTGACGGGGTATTTATAGAAAAATTATCCTGATTCATATTGCCTGCATTAAAATCTCACAAGGACAAGAAAATCACTGAAAAGCTGAAAGTATTGTATGACATGAAACATCAATAAAAAGCTGAAACAAAATACTGTATGACAAGAAACATCAATGAAAAGCTGAAGCAACGTACTGTATGACAAGAAACATCAATGAAAAGCTTAAACAACGTACTGTATGACAAGAAACATCAATGAAAAGCAGAAACAAAGTACTTTATCACGTGATATAACACGATATTGAGTCATGCAACTGGGTACAATTAAACAACTCTATTAGGACAAACTCTCCTTGTGTGTCCTTCTTTCTTACAAAAGCCGCATTTTCTTGGAATTTTTCTAGCCGGCTGATCAATAGTGTTGCTTCCACTAGCACTCGTTGCATCATGGAAAATGGGGAGCAGTGCATTACATGTATTGTGACCCTCTTGACGACATCTAGAGCATATTATGGACCATTGTGAGCTGCTAGATGGACCACTAGATGGAATCTGTCGAGTCCTCAGTCGGCCAGCTTGTCAAGGATTTAGAGGTGCCTTGACAACCAGAAGTCGTATCATTTTCAAAGACATTCCGTCTTTAGGATGTTCAATGGGCATGACGATTGAGAGTAAAGTTTCCGCAATGTTTTACGTTTTATAGTAGTTGTGCACGAATCGTAGACTCGATTGATTTGCCTTACTGAAATAAATAGTAGAAAATGTATATAAGTATATCTACGAGGTGAAATAATTAGTAATTTAGTAAAAGACTTTAAATATACCTGATTGCCTTAATCACATGTGGACACGACAATAGATCAAGCTGAAACACTCGGCAAGTACACATTTTCTTTGCCAAATCAAAAACAAAAGAACGTACCCCATTCTTCACATTATAAATTAGGCTACTAACAGGTGACACGTGCATCTTATCAGCCAGTGCACCTGCTTCTGTCAATCTCTTAGTTGTATCTGTGGTGGCTTCATTGTTCATGTTTTGGGCTGCAATTTGATGCTCGTGGAACCACTCCTAAATGAGGTTTCGAATAGAATCGAGCAACGAACAAATTGGCAATTTCCTCAACCAGACAAGTCTAGCATTAAGAACCTCTGCTGCATTCGATGTCATTAACCCATAGTCTCTAACTGGACAACGTGCACGTGCCCACCTTTTCGTTCCAGCCCTAACCTTTTCGTTTGCATTTTGAATCAGGGTCATTATCTTCTTGAATCTTTCAGGAGAATAAGTGTACGCAACCTTTTGGTATAAGGTCACCACTTGACCTCGATAATTTCTGATATTTTGCCTCAAGTGATATATACATATACCATGCACAGCGTCAGGAAATACACTGCCAACTACATTCTTAATACTTTTAAGACGATCGGATACAATGAGCATATTTTTAGGGCATCCATATGTATTACGTAATTGCTTCATAAACCATTCCCATGACTCGTCCTTCTCCTTATAAGCCACACCAAATGTAAGTGGAAACACTTGTTCATTACCGTCTTTTGTAACCGCAACAAACAACACACATTTAAACTTACCTTTTAGGTGTGTGTCATCAACAACAATAACAGGTCTACAACACTCACTGAATCTTTTAATTGATGCATGTAAAGCAATATAAACATACTCGAATCTATCCTCGTCATCAGTCTTGTGTAGTGCAATTGTACCATGGTTCTCTGTATTTAACATGTACAAGAATGCAGGCATGATCCCCCAAGACTGCAAGTGGTCACCGTGAATGTAGTTGACGCATGATGCTGTGATTTTAGTGTTTTGTTGTACAAAATGTCTATCCCATGTTCAGCAGACAAATCAGCAATAATATCCCTAGGTTTAATGGATCGTCCCTCCTTTAGTAGTTTCGGCGCAAACAAGGCTCCAATAATCTTCCAAGGCAATTGTCGAGGAGCATGTCTACTTAAGTTGGCTTCACATGCACGAGGTTGCTCGAATTTAGTCACCTTCCAACTTCCTCCTTGGATAGTGTTTGCACGAAGTAAGAAAGTGCATCCTTTATGTTTGCAAAAAGCCTCATAACGTGAAGTCGAAGACCGGGTTGTTCTATACTCCACACGATGGTGCAGATGGTAGAAGCCCAACTTTGTTACCATTTCTTCCTTGCTTTTAAGCACCGCACCTTTGAATAAGTCACGCTCAATGTTAGGTGGTTCTTGTGGAATGGAATCAGGGTCAGGATACTGATAAGACGTTCCAGGAGCCATCCAAGCATATTTAGACCTAACCATTGGGAGCTCCGTATCAGCATTCTCATTATCTACTTCGTTGGCATCAACAGGAGGTACGTTATGTATTGTAAATCATCTATTCCGAAGAACATGCTCGTCATTGTCTCCTATGATATCATTGTTCACATCATTCCCTTCACGGTCATTGGGAATAAAATAGTCATTTTTTTCCCATCCAAAGTGATCATAAATCAATCGACGGACTAGTTCACTGTCAACGTCGTACTCTGGATCATCATCTTCTTCATCGGATGTGTCACCGTCATTACCTTCACGGTCATCGGGAACAAGTTGCGCATATTGTTGATTATGTTGATCACCAACAAAATCCTGGTCATCACAATGGCCACCACCACCGAAATCATCACACCGCCCAACATCATCATACCGCCAAAAATCATCATTAAATACACCACCACCAACACCACCACCAGCATCATCATCATCATCATCATCATCATCATCATCATCATCATCATCATCACCATCCACATGATCACTATTATTGATTCTCGATTGATGCTCCAAGATAGGAGATTTACTTGGACAATTATCGGGCACTACATGTTGCACAGACGTTGGTTGAGGCTACATCCTAGAATTACTTGGATAATTATGGGGCGCAGCATGTTGCATATAGGTTGGCATACACTGTGGTGGACCATGTATATAATTCATGTCGTACTGAGAATTATATGGATTTAAGGGCATAAATTGACTGCCGATACCATATGAATATGATTGAGTAGCCATGAGGTTCATAAAACCATGTGGATTGCTATTTCCGGTGTATAAAGTCCCCACCATCCCATGATCTTTTGGTTGCAAGGTCACAAATATTCGGAGATCTTTGAAAATCTCAGCTACTCGTCGGAGATCCCGTTCACATATAATCAAAGACTTAACCTCAGTACCACCCCCAGTTGGCATTAAACAGTGTAATTTGTATTCACACAAACGTTGATCACCATTTACAACATTATGAACAATATCCACAAACCCACTATATGATATTATCCACAACGACGTAAAAACGAGTACTTCTTCACCATTCCTATAGAAACTACCATCCCAAAAACCACTATGGACAATTATCATTTTATCATCCTCCATCTGAAACCAACAAAAACAGACAAAAAAAAAATAAATCAGAACATGTAACTCGAGATGTAACCCGAATCGAGTTACATTTGCAGGCTGTTGTTCGAGTTTATTTCGAACTGGTTATTTTTCATGTCTATGGTTTTCAGATCTATTCTACACCCAACCTCAAACTAAATACGATAGTTAAAGGAATAAAGAATGAGATAGAGAACAAAATGCTTACATTATTTCGAGATTTCGATCGGGAAAATGGGTTGCCGGAAATTCACCGAAAAATTTTGTCTTTGAAATTTGAATATTGTTAAGAGAGAGAAAGTGAAATTAAAAGTGAAAAGGAGAAAGAGAGGTATAAGACCTAGTGCAATATGCTTAAAGGGTATGAATGTCATTTCACACCCAAAAATGGCTAAAAAAGATGTGTTTGAAAAAGTTGGCTATTTTTAATCTTTTCAAGTTGGAAATGGCCAATTTTGACACATTTCCACTAAAGAATATGAATTATTGAAAAACCTATAAGTATTTATTAACCAATTATTTAACGAATACAAAATGTAGGTCCCAAGGGGTGTGAGTGTAAGGTTTAGAAGGGGGGGTTGAATAAACCTTACCAACTTTTCAATTTAGTCCTTTTAAAATAGTTCAGAGTTAATTCTTCACAGCTAAGTCCTTGATGGACAGCTAAGTTAGTTAACCAAATAGAGTTAGCCACTCAACGCACTGACCGAGCCGTTGATAGAATAACTCACCGCTTAGTCTAAAGCTTAACTCGACTGTGATATGTTTTCAGCGGAAGACTTAACACCTTTGAATTTGGTTTAAGTTTGTTTTAACACTTGGTTTTAGCACTTTGTTAAATATCAATTGGATAGCAAATTTATCAGCAGATATAAGATAATATGCAGAATTCAAGTGCTGAAATTTAAATGACACAATAAATTTTATAGAGGTTCGAAGATGGGGTAATTCTTCTAATCCTCTCTTCTCCAACTCCTGGAGGAATCCACTAAGTATTGATTAGAGTACAAAGTGGTTATCAGTCCAGATGCAAGTCTTGATCACACAAACTTGATCCTTTGGGACTCGATCCGGAGATGCCTTGGTCACACAAATGCTTCTCGTCCGACTCGCTTCTTCACAGGCGCGGCCGCTTTGCTACTACAGCTCACTTGCTCAAGTTTCTTGGATTTGATCACGAAGCCCTCCAAGAACTTAAAACTGGTTCAACCTTGAACCTTTCTACAATCCTCTGTGGAATGTAGACCCATTTGATTCTTCAAATGTTTCCTCTTCAACTGATTGAAGTCGTCTTTCCATCACAGGTAAGTGTTGGATTGATTTTCTTCGAAGTTTTAGCCTGAGGATTAAGCTTGAATGACTTGAGAATATTTTTGTAGGTTACAGCTAAAAAAATAGCTTGAATGTTCGTAGTACAGGTAGTCAAGGTAACCTTTTCTCAAGTTGATTCCTCAGCCTTTTATAGTGTTCTTTTGAAAATCTGCCCGTTGAAGAGATAGGCTAATTTTCAAAAGACACTTGTGGTCGTTGGCTTGTCTTGTTGCAGTCCTTGAAATTGACATTTCCTCATATTGAATGAGTCTTGACTTTTCGTTCGACACAGTGCAATCTTCCCATTTGTTTATTCCTTATGCACGCTTCTGGGACTGAGCACTTTAACAAAGGCAATATGGAAGTATTACTTGTTTAAGTAACATTCTTGACTTCGTGCAACTGATCCTTTTCAGTTGTCTTGACTTGACTGTAGTTCCTTAACTTCCCCAGATGACTTCGAGTCAGCTTCCAATCATTGGATGACTCATCTGTCACTTCAACTTGAGACTTGGCTATCTTGGGTTGATGTGACTGACACTTCACACAGCTGCATCTCAGCTGATACTTCTCCAGTCGAGTTCTTATCTTCTCTTCCTTGCCATACTCAGCTGCATCACAGCGGAGTCTTCATTGTAGTCTCCAGTTGACTTCTTGCATTTTTAGGCATAGCTGACTTAACTCAGCTCGAATGGCCCTATCTATTACAATGCAAATTACAAAGAAAATGGGGTGCCAACTTTCTAGTCTAAGTTTTACATGGCATTCATCAAAAGCTAAAAATAAATTTCCCAACAATTTCCCCCTTTTTGATGATGCCAAAACTTAAAGCATACATACAAAATGTAAATATCAAAGATACATACAGATAATGCAGTAACAGAGAATGTATGCGTAGAACCAATCTTTTTCTTGATCATAACATTCTTGTCCTTTACACAACTGTTTACAAAGTGTATCAGAGCAAACATCTATGTCTACGCAAAAATAGATAAATTACAGATTTCTTATAAAATGTACAGAAGACTTACAAACTTATGCATTTACAATAGTAAATTACATGAAGGGGTGGACAGCAACACTTCATCTCCTTCGCTGCCTCCTTCTTTCTTCATCAGCTCTGTCGTCTTCTGACCTTTTTCTCTTCTTCTCTTCTTCAGCTGCTTTCTTTTTCTCATAGGCTTTTCTGGCAGCTTCATCTCTTCTTTTTCTTTCTTGTCTTTCTTCCCACAGCTGAGTTTGTCTTTTATTTTCTTCTTCGATTCTCTTTACATACTCAACATTGTTCTTGGCCACTTGCAAGTTGGCTACTTCGTCAAACCCAGCCCAATATATCCCTCATTTCTTCCCTGGATCTATGTATTCTATATTTTTGGGTAGAGGTCTAGGTCTGAAACCTCTTCCTCCACTAATTCTTCCTCTTCCTCTGGGTGTGTATTGTACTGGGGCCTTCTTCTTCACAGTAGAGTGACCAGCAGAGTGAGTGCTCGGATTCTGCTGCCTATCAGCTTCTTCGCACAGCTTGAGGCCTTTTTCCCAATACAAGTCCCAGGCTTGGGCCATGGTCATGTTCTCGAAGTATCCCTCGGATGCGAGCGTCTTGAATTCATCAATAGATCTCGACTCGGTTCCGACGTCTCAAATGGCATCAGTGTCTCTTCCTGCCGGAATGCCTCCATATTGTTTAAGTATGTCCATCGCACGGGCATCCATTTTTCTTTCAATCTCCGTCATCTCTGCTTCTACTATTTTCCTCTTCTCGGACATGGGCACAGCAGAGTGTTGGAGCGGCAGAGTCACTGGAAGTTTGCTGATTATGTCAGCTGTGACAAGTCCTTATTGAGGGGTTCTAGCGATCATTAAAGTCATGTCTTTCGAACCTTCCCCCTCAACAGATTTTCCTTCTTTTCTCTTTCGCTTTTCTTGATTGTCTTTGCCTTCTGATTTGCGTCCTTCTTCTCACAAGTGATCCTTTCAATGTCTTTAGGTATTCCTCTTCCCCTTTTTGGCATCATCAAAGGATAGAGGAACCCCGAAACATGCCGAAGCATGAAATCTAGACGGCCGGTGATAGCCGAAGTTCGATTGGATTCTCACTGCGGAGTATCTTTGCTCAAATTCTGAAATGGGGTGGCTTTCGATCACCGTGCTACCAATTTCATTTCAGCCATAAGAAGGTTGAATTTTGCATTCATGTTTTCTTCCACGCGCCAGGTTCTTTTCGATGAAATTCGCGCAGCGATTCCCATTTACGTGGTATGGGATTCATGCATTCTATCAATGTTTTCTTGCATTCTTCTCTTCATATCCCGGCGTTATCGCTCTCAGTTATCATCTTATTGTACAATGCTTTGGAGTATCGAACTTGTTCCACACGCATTGTTTGTCATTATTGCCACCATTCTCGGATCCTGACTACTATCCCACGCAGATCGGCCGTAAGATTTGCATCTCTCGTTATCCGCCTCATGTCCAGGGAGGCCTGGTGCCTTTCCATCTTCTCTATTTCTGCAAAAATCACCTTGAAGACTTCTCTAACCTCAGCTATCACCTCCGTCTCAGCTGGAGGCCAGGCAACATCAAAGTCGAAATCTGCTGGAATGATGGTATCTATGGGAAGAACTGGATCTGGTCTATGGAAACGTTGTTGATCTCTAGCTGATTCGTCATCAAGAGCAAGCAGCTCTAGTGAGAAGGGGAACGTTTCTTCAAAAGCATCATCACGAACATAGGGAATCGGTTCAATGGTAACTCGTGGCCGTGAGGTGCCTGGTTGTGTCGATTTTGCTGCAGCTTTGGGAGCCTGCGCAGTTGACTGTGATTCAGCTGGGGTCTGTTGTGGTATTGACCCAGTTGGCTGAGCCTCAGCTGTCTCAACAGCTTCGTCGGTCTCAGCTAGTGTTTCCTATTGAGCTGTCTGGTCCTCGGCCGTATCAGTGGCGTCATCGGAAGATGATGAGATTTGGGGAGGTGGCTCATCATCGAAATTGAAAGTTTGGCGAGTAGCCTTAAGATCGGACTTACTCGTGCTTGGGAGAACATCCTCAGCTAAGTCTTTTGGATTTGCAGTGGGGGATGACTCAGCTTCATCTTCACCTTCAGATTCCCAGAAATGTTACATCAGGATTGTCTTGGGAGTCGTGAAGGGCACTTATCTACTTCTAAGATGCATCGATGATAGTAGGAGGGATGTTCTGTGCTTCTGCCTCTTTACCCCGGGAAGTCTCAACCTCCCGTTGGCCGTCACTACCTCCTGCAATCTCAACTGCAACGAGGCTCTTGGACAATCCCTTCGGCTGCACTCACTGTCTTAGGTTCTTCGTAGGTGGCATCCACTAGAGTCTCAACTCCATGGATTGCACTTTCATTGCCTGCAGTGTTAACTCCCGGGCGATCCATCATGTGCCTCTCGATTCAAGAAATAGTCATTATCCATTAGAGCGATTGGCACTTCACCGAGAGGCGTCTCAATCGCCCGAGCCTCGTCAGCTGACAACTTGCTGTGTATCATCTGCTCGTTTCCTTCTCCACTTCGCCTCCTAGATTCGTTGTGGGGTCACCAGAGATTCTCCGACCTAGCCGCAGTGGAGGGAGTTTCTCCCTCAAGACACCACCGAGTGACTTGGAATGGGGTCACTCTTCTCCAGAATCTCGGTTGTTTCCTTTGAGTTGTCACCGGCCGTTGGGGCGGTAGTAAGACACCTTCGATGGGGTTGGCTCGACTTGGGTCCCCAAGTTCCCGCCATCGCGCCGATTCCTTTAATGCCTTCATCGAGTGAGCGGGGGAAGTGGTCGCGAACAATAGTTGCAATCTGCTGCACCACTCCCATGGGATCAATCTCCAGCTGTGATTTGGAAGACTCTCCAGGGCCTTCCATCAGCTGTTGCTCATGTAGGATCCTAGATTCCCGCATTGCTTGATGCATCTCCAATTCTTCAGTCGCAGCAGCAGGGTTCAGATCTTCATCGCTCTCTGAAAGCATGTCAAGATGTGGATGAGTATGATCAGTGGTTCCAGTTAGAGGACAGATATTGGCTTTCTCACGAGCTTCTGCTTCCTCTGCTGCCCTATCCTGTTCGTTCTCTTTTCGTATTTGCAACATGTTGATGCAGTTATCCTCATCAAGTGCTTGCAGCACTGTATCAACTTCAAGGAACCTGAAGAGTTCCTCTTCCTCCTCAATAAACTCTGGGTGTTCAAACTGCATCCTAGAGTGACTCACCTTCCACTTTCTCCATTCTCGCAGACGATTTTGGATGTCTGGATACAGTGGAGAGTACATAATTACATCATCATCGTTCTCATCATCATCTCCCTGTTGTCCTTCCTTTTCAGGAATAGAAGTCAACTTACTCTGCTGCTCAACTCCTTCAGCCGCATCAGGGACAGGTGGAGACACAGTCCTGTCAATAGGGGATTATGTTGTCTCAGCTACTTCTTGTTCCTCAGCTGTTCTGTCTACAGCTGGTCCTTCAACTTGCCTCTCCTGATCGGCCTCAGCAGACTTGACTGTTTCATCTACAATTTTTGGAGACTCTACTTCTCCACCCGTCTCAAAGAATGCTCTTTAGCCGAGTGGCACACTCTGCTGTTTTCTCAAGCTCGAGCGCTTGAAGATTCTTCTTCTTCTTTTGGTTTTCACCAGAGGAATATCTGGTTCCACTTCCTCCGGTTCGTCAAGGTAAATGCCTTCATAGCTTGTCTTAGAGGCACCCTTCCTTGTTGTGACAAATTCTCTTCTTTTTAATCACCGAGAGAAGGGATTAACGATTCCTTCTCCATTGCGGCAGGGGCGGAGACACAAAAGTATGCGGGCGGTGACTCGGCCGCAGGGCGGTTTTCTTTTTCTTCGCTGCGGGGCAAAGATCTTCTTTGCGGTGCGGGGCGCCTTCTTCTTGAGAGGGAGGAGACAGTTGTTTCTTCAGAGTCACCGATTCCCCTCACTTGTTTCTCGCTCTCTTGGCATAAGCTCTCATCTCGTGCTGGAGAGATTTGATCGAACATCTTTTTGTTAACATGGAACGCCTTTCCATGTCGGAGAGGAACACCTTTCACCTCCATCAATCGCCAATCACCAGGCCATACCCCAAAGATCCTCCGAACGATCCATCTCGCCTTGAAGGACTTATTCCCAATATTTTGGCGAGTTTGTTGTATACAAACTCAGCCCGGTTCTTTTTTCTTCTCCTCTATGATCGCAGCCCATCACGACGGCTTGGTTTTGGACAGTGATTAAAGCTTCCAAATTTGATGTCTACGCACTTAGCAACAATGTGCAACAACTTATGGTAATCTTCCTTCTTCTTCTTATCACCGTGTAGACAATCTTCGCAAAGACAATCGGGTTTGGCCACTTCCTTCCATGCGGCCCGGCCAGTTTCGTCGGCTTCATAGATCTCCTGGCACTCTTTCCGCCGGTAGAAAAACGATGTTCACCGCCAAATCCTTGGCGATGATTGTGAACTCTTTCCCTGAATGCAGGACTTGATGCCCTCGCCGTGAACTTCATCGTCACATAGAATCGCGCGACCTCCTCCACGTAGGTCATTTGAAACTCCATTGTGAGAAAGGGTTTCACCAGACTTCTCCACTTTCTCGGTTATTTTTTTCTTCACAAGTTTTCGTCGAATCCTGTTTGATCATTCCTTCAAAATCCACAGAGAACCGGTGTGGATGTTTTTTCCCAACTTAACAAAATCGTAAGTAGATGCCATTTCTTGAAGATTTACCGAACGAAACTTTGAAAAAGTGCTATGAAAGTCTGTAAGGTTTCGAGAGAAAAAATATTTCTTTATTTGCTTTGGAGAGAGATGAATAGTTTGTGTAAAGTTAGAGAAAATACGGACGAAATGGTATATGTATGGGTTATGAAAGGACATGCGGACAGTTTTGAAATTTGATCAAGATCAAGGGCTCAGATTTTGCACGCCGATTAACATTTAATTTCTCGCATTTAATGCGGCAGCATTTATATCCAATCATAAGCTTGGTATGCAGCTTTTGACTGTACACATCATAATTATGCTGACGTCATTCTTAAACACATTCCCGCTTAGTAGAAACGATTGCGTTTTTGTCACTTTGCTCTTAAATGACTCAGCTTGCTTCTTAGCTGATTCAACTCTTCTTCTCTCTATTCACATCGTGACACAGCTGTCAGCTAACTCGGTGTAGCTGACTTTCCGATACGACTGATTCACTTAGATGTTTCAAGAGCTCCGCTCTTTTTCATCTTTTCACGCTCCATCTCTTTTCTCTGAGTCTTCTGAGTGTCAACTCAGCTCAATTAACCCTAATTCATGCTTGAGTTCTTCAAATCTTGATTCACATAATGGTTTTGTGAATATATCAGCTAACTGCTTATCAGTTGAGATGTATTCCAAGGTGATGTCCTTCTTTTCAACATGGTCTCTTATGAAATGATATCTGACATCAATGTGCTTTGTTCTTGAATGCAACACAGGATTTTGAGTGATTGCAATTGCACTTGTGTTATCACACATAATTGGAATTTCTTTTTCTTCAACTTCATAGTCTCTCAGTTGTTGTCTCATCCATAAGACTTGGGCACAACAGCTGCCAGCAGCTATGTATTCTGCTTCAGTTGTGGATGTGGCAATTGAATTTTGCTCTTGCTAAACCAGGAAATTAACCTATTTCCAAGCATTTGACATGTACCTGAAGTACTCTTCCTGTCAACTCTACATCCAAAGATAGTCGAATCAATAACCAATTAGCTTGAATCCACCTTCCTTTGGATACCATAAGCCAACTTCTTGGCTTCCCTTTAAATATCTCAATATTCTCTTGGATGCAGTCATATGGCTTTCTTTTGGAGCAGATTGAAATCTTGCACATACACCTACTGCGCAAAGGTGATGTCCGCCTACTTGTGTGAGATAGAGCGGTGGTCCAATAAGTGCTCAGATCTTGTTTGATCCACAGGCTTGCCATCTGCATCCATATCCATTTTGACTGTTGTATTCATTGGTATTTTTACAGAAGACTTCTTTTCCATACCAAATTTCTTCATTAATTCTCTGGTGTACTTTGTCTGACTTATAAAGGTTACATCCTTCAGCTGTTTTACTTGGAGTCCTAGGAAGAATGTCAACTCTCCCATCATGCTCATTTCAAATTTGATTTGCATGAGATTTGAGAATTTATCACATAGCTCTTTGTTTGTGTATCCAAAGATGATGTCGTCCACATATATTTGAACAAGTAGTATACTCTTCCCATCTTGAATTCTGAAGAGCGTTCTATCTACTTTGCCTTTTGTGAATCCGTTCTCAGTCGGGAATTGTGATAATGTATCATACCATGCTTTTGGTGCCTGTTTCAATCCATATTGAGCTTTCTTGAGCTTGTACACTTTATCTCCAAGAGTCTTCTGCTCAAATCCTGGAGGTTGTTCAACATAGACTTCTTCTTCCAATAATCCATTCAAGAATGCACTTTTTACATCCATTTGATATACAATGAAGTTCTTGTGTGCAACATAGGCAAGAAACATCCTTATTGCTTCTAATCTTGCAACAGGGGAAAATGTTTCATCAAAATCTATTCCTTCTTCTTGGCAATACCCTTTGGCTACCAATCTTGCCTTGTTTCTTACCACAGAACCTTCTTCATTCATTTTGTTTCTGAAAACCCATTTTGTGCCAATAACATTTTGATGTGTTGGTCTTTGAACCAAGTCCCATACTTTGTTCCTTTCAAACTGATTCAGCTCTTCATGCATGGCTTGAATCCAATGTGTGTCATCCAATGCCTGTGACACATCTTTTGGTTCTATTTGAGAGATAAAACAAGTGAACATTGCTTCTTGTTGAGCTCTGGATCTGGTTCTTACAACTTCTCTTACATCTCCAATGATTAGGTCTGGTGGATGGTCTCCCTCAGCCATCTTACATCATGTTGGAGTAAGTTAGTCAAGTTCGATCTTCTTGCACTGTGTGTTGTCTTGAGCAGCTCTCTCATCATCACTTAGTCAGAGATTGTCCAAATTGTGTCTTTGAGATTCAGCCATCTCATCTTCACCTTGATTAATTATTCCAGCTTCAGCTTCAACATAGGGACTCTTCTGCATAGTTGGTTGATTCAGCTTATCAGCTAACTCTTCAATGTCTTCTCCATTTACCTTGGGTTCATCAAACACCACATGGATGGACTCTTCTGTAACCATTGTCCTCTTGTTGAGCACTCTATAGGCTTTACTTTCAGCTGAGTATCCCAAGAAGATACCTTCATCAGCTTTGGCATCAAAAGCCTTTAAGTTGTCTTTGCCATTGTTATGGATGAAGCATTTGCATCCAAATATTCTAAAAAATGCAACATTTGGCTTTCTCCCTGTCCAAATCTCATAGGGAGTTTTTGTCAGCTATCTATTTATCATGCATCTGTTTTGAGTATAGCATGTTGTGATTATTGCTTCAGCCCAAAAATGCAACACTTTCCTTCTTGTATATTGAGTCTGGGAGTTCTTCTACAAGATTACTCCTTGCAAGCTTGTTAATTGTCTTGAAATTCGTGTGACTCAACATTTCTTGTGCCACCCAACTTGATTCTACTGCTCTTTTTGCTAGTAGACAAGTGTTTGGTGTTGCAGTTGACCAATCTACCACATACATGTTCTTTTGTCTGCATCCTTGTAGCACTACTTCATTAGATTCAGTGTCCTTGATTTGGCATACACCCATGTTGAATCCAACATTGTAGCCCTTGTCACAGAGTTGACTGATACTTAGCAGATTGAAGTTGAGTCCTTCAACATATGCAACATCTATGATTTCTAATCCATTTTTCTTGATGGATCCAATGCCTCTTATTTCTCCTGGAGCTTCATTTCCTCCAAATATAACTTTTGCACCTCTAACCTCCTTGAATTTTGATAGATTTTTCTTGTTTCCTGTCATGTGTCTGGAACATCCACTATCCATGTACCAGGTTCATTGGCACTCTGCTGTTCCTTGAACCTGCAATCAAGGAAATTAGTTTTTAGGTACCCATACTTGCCTGGGTCCTAAGGGATTAGTGTTGTAAGATGATCCAACCAACCTATAGCCAAATGATTTGACTCTAAGGGGTTGCCATCTATCTGTGCCATAATCATAATTTACTTTGGCAAATTGCTTGGGGGTTTTGGGTTCATACAACTGTCACTTTTGTCTGTATGCCTGTGTGTGTGTTTTAGCAATTGCCTTCCTTGGGTAGTTGTGATACCTCTGTGTGTAGTGCTTGGGTGCATATGTGTGCTGAAGATAGCTCGTTTGCCTTTGGAATGGCCTTTGTTGAGTTCTAGGCCTTTGCCATCTAGGCATGTATTCCATAGATCTTTGCTGGTTTTTCATATTGTGCCAACCAGCTTGGCTTGGGTAGTTTCTACCATTCCCATCATATGTGTTCCTTTTATAGAACTTCTGGGGCTTTTGGTAGCTATGTTTCTTCTTTCTAGTACTTACTTGTTTGGAATTTCTTTGAGAACTCGTGGATTTCTTCTCAGTTGTCATCTCTCTCAAATACTCAAATTGGGTCGTTTTCCTTTTCCTTTATAACTAAGGCCAGTTTGGTTGTGGTTGTGCTTTGGAATGAATGTGTGTGCACCATTTGGAGTTTTGAATTTTTGAGATGCTTCACTACTTGAAGATCCTTTTTCCAAAATCACTTTGGGAGCTTGACTTAGCATAGAGGAATTAAATCCTAAGCCTGTCTTGTCTCCACATTCTCTTTGGCTCATAATAAGATCATCCAAAGATTTAGATGCCTTAGTGAATGAGGCAATCACATTTTTGGGGTCATTTTCCCTCTTTTCTATAGCAGCTATCTCTGCTAATAACTTAGCATTTTCAAATTTTTAGTTCTTTATTCTCATCGCCTATGTGACTCGAAATACTCGGCTCCTTAGTCACCGTGAGTTTTGGCTTTTGAGCAGGCTGTTTTCCTCATTTAGCAGTGTGTGCGAGGATTTAATGTGCTCAAAGTCTTTCATCATTTCGCCTAATGAATCATAAAGATCAGTGGGTGATGAAGTGTGTGTGTCACAATCACTATCACTAGAATCTGAGTGAGATGAGTTAGAGTGTACCTCATCTTCCTGGTCAGGTTGGTCTTGTTCTTTGGCCATTAAATAGATCAAGGCTTCTTCTTCAGAGTCACTTGAGTAGTTAGCTTCACTACTCTCCGAGTCTACTGTGTCTTTTGACTTGCCTGACTCAGCAGTCTCTGCAGCCAACATTGCCTTTTTCTTTTCTTGTCTTCTTTCCCTGAAGACTCTTCTTTCCTCTTCATTCCTGTATTTGTTGACTATAGGATATGGGCAATCAATGGTATAGTGACCGGGTTGTCTGCAGTTCCAGCATAGATTCTCAACTTTTTGGTCAGCTCTTTCCATTCTTGTATTGTCAGCTCTTTGATATTCGACCTTTTGGTACTCTGCTCTTTTTGGTGGTCTTTCTTCCTTTGACTTGGAGGGAGCTGAGTGTCTTCTGGAGGATTCGCCTTTGTCTCTCTTGTAATTCTTGTTGAAGAACTTGTTAAATCTTTTAACCATCAAGGCTATCTCTTCCTGATCAATGACTTCTTTGCCTTCAGCTCTTTTCCCATCCTTAACTATTAGAGTAGCTGCTTTGGGCACAGCTGTCTCTTCTTGGTCTTTTCTTCTCAGCTCAAATTCGTAGGTTTTGAGATATGAGAATAACTCATGGTTGGATATTTTTGATAGGTCCATGGAATGTCTCAGGGCCATGACCTTCATTTCCCACTCAGCTGGAAGACTTCTTAGAATCCTCATACACATTTCCTTCTATGTATATTTTTTTCCAAGTGCAGATAGCTCATTGGTAATTTATGTGAATCAAGCATCTAGTTGATTCAAGTTTTCTCCTGCAAGCATTTTAAAATTTTCAAATTTTTGTACAGCAACAAATAGCTTATTTTCCTTGATTTGTTCAGAGCCTTCACAAATCATGGTTAGCTTATCCCAAATTTCTTTAGCCGTCTTGCATGATTTGACTTTGTTGAATATGGCTTTGTCCAAAGTCTTGTAAAGAATGTCCTTGGCCACGTTGTCAGGTTGTATTTTTTTCTATCATCATTCGTCCATTCACTCAGGTTTTTCAACCATAGGGATGCGGGAGCAACATCCTCTTCTCCTTCAATTTCAGCAGCCTCTCCTTTGCAATGTGTTCACTTTTAAAATTTGTAGTGGCCCATCTTCTATTACTATCCACATTTCATCGTGTAATCTTTGATAGATGAGCACCGCATACGAATTTTCCAATCGTCAAATTCCTCAATTGTGAACATAGGGATGCGTGTCAAATTTGCTTCCATGATAGTAACTTTGTTGAATAAAAGAGTTTTGAAAGATCAAGTGCTAAAGCAAGCTTTGAAAGAATGAAGATCTAGTTCAGTAACCAGTGCGGAAGGCTCAATGAACCAACCGCTCTGATACCACTTGTAGGTCCCAAGGGGTGTGAGTGTAAGGTTTAGAAGGGGGGGTTGAATAAACCTTACCAACTTTTCAATTTAGTCCTTTTAAAATAGTTCAGAGTTAATTCTTCACAGCTAAGTCCTTGATGGATAGCTAAGTTAGTTAACCAGCAGAGTTAGCCACTCAACAGACTCGACTGAGCTGTTGATAGAATAACTCAGCTGCTTAGTCTAAAGCTTAACTCGACTGTGATATGTTTTCAGCGGAAGACTTAACACCTTTGAATTTGGTTTAAGTTTGTTTTAACACTTGGTTTTAGCACTTTGTTAAATATCAATTGGATAGCAAATTTATCAAATGAGATATAAGATAATATGCAGAATTGAAGTCTTTGAAATTTAAATGACACAATAAATTTTATAGAGGTTCGGAGATGGGGTAATTCTTCTAATCCTCTCTTCTCCAACTCCCGGAGAAATCCACTAAGTATTGATCGAGTACAAAGTGGTTATCACCCGGATGCAAGTCTTGATCACATAGCCGACTTGATCCTTTGGGACTCGATCCCGAGATGCCTTGGTCACACAACCGCTTCTCGTCCGACTCGGTTTCTTCACAGGCGGTTGCCTTGCTACTACAGCTCACTTGCTCAAGTTTCTTGGATTTGATCACGAAGCCCTCCAAGAACTTAAACCGGTTCGACCTTGAACCTTTCTACAATCCTCTCGTGGAATGTAGACCATTTGATTCTTCAAATGTTTCCTCTTCAACTGATTGAAGTCGCCTTTCCTTCACAGGTAAGTGTTGGATTGATTTCCTTCAAAGTTTTGGCCTGAGGATTAAGCTTGAATGACTTGAGAATACTTTTGTAGGTTACAGCTCAAAAAATAGCTTGAATGTTCGAGTACAGGTAGTCAAGGTAACCTTTTCTCAAGTTGATTCCTCAGTCTTTTATAGTGTTCTTTTGAAAATATGCCCGTTGAAGAGATAGGCTAATTTTCAAAAGACACTTGTGGTCGTTGGCTTGTCTTGTTGCGATCCTTGAAATTGACATTTCCTCGTATTGAATGAACCTTGACTTTTCAAAGTTCGACACGAGTGCGATCTTCCCATTGGTTTATTTCTTTTGCACGCTTCGGGGACCGAGCACTTTAACAAAGGCATGGAAGTATTACTTGTTTAAGTAACATTCTTGACTTACGTACGGATCCTTTTCATTGTCTTGACTTGACTGCAGTTCCTTAACTTCCCCGGATGACTTGAGTCGCCTTCCAATCATGGATGACTCATCATCACTTCAACTTGAGACTTGGCTATCTTGAGTTGATTTGATCGACACTTCACACAAATCTCACCGATACTTCTCCAGTCGAGTTCCTATCTTCTCTTCCTTGCCATACTCAGTTGCATCACAGCGGAGTCTTCATTCTAGTGTCCAGTTGACTTCTTGCATATTTAGGCATAGCGGACTTAACTCAGCTCGAACGGCCCTATCTATTACAATGCAAATTACAAAGAAAATGGGGTGCCAACTTTCTAGTCTAAGTTTTACATGGCATTCATCAAAAGCTAAAAATAAATTTCCCAACACAAAATCCACCAAGATATAAGGCTTCTAAAAAGAACCTAAAATCAGAGATGAAAGCAAAATTAAATATTGGCATTGCCAAAGGTGCAGGACATTATGTTTTTCTATTATATGCCTGTGTGTTATGAAATCCCAGTTTCTCCGAATACTAAAGTCGTAATAGCTAAATCATAATTAATAAACGTCCGAACAAAAAATCATAGTTGAGTCATATTACTTAAATGAAACTTATGGCTTGAAGCTAAAGCATTTTAATGGTACCTGCAAGGGCGGAACCAGGACTTCCCATAAGGGGAGGCCAATAGTAAAAAATTGTAACCATATACATATATATACACACACATACATACAAGATAATAAAATTTAAATATATTATATATGCATAAAAAATACATTAATATTTTTCATAGAAAATACATTAATTCTCATTAGCAAATATAACAACAACAAATTAAACCTTATCCCACTGTATGTGGGGTCAAATCTATGGATCACATATATCACGCCATTATTTTTGGTCAAAAGTCATTTTTTTAATTTCTAGATATTTTTTTATGTATTTTTTAATAGTTTACTTCCAAGTCTTATTTAATTAAAACTTAACATTCTCTCTTGCATATCACGAAAATCATCTAAAATTGAATCTATATGAATTTTTTTTGTAGTTTACTTTTCAATATACATTAGCAAGCAATTCTTTTTTAACACTAGCAAACATTAATTAAGAAATTTATTTTCTATTTTTATTTCTTTCTTTTGATGAATCGAAAGGAGAAAATTTTATATTTATTACAATACAAAAAATACATAAGGTCTACAAGATCTCCAATTTAACTTATTAAAATTAATGGGTCATATTGTGGCCTTTAATAAAATTTACCAATAAATTGTAGGCACAAGGATTAAAAAGGACCGAAATTATAATAAATAATTAAAACGAATAAAATACATAATTAGAAATATTCAACAAATTAAGTATTTCCTACTTTTTGCATTATTCTTTGAAGACGTGACAGGGAATAAAAACTTGTTAAAAATCTGTATCTATCGTACATAAAAATATTCCTTATCTATGTGCTGACCAACCTATTACCTATATACACACCACCGTCTGAGTTCTGACGTCGCCGGAAAACTAACTTACTTTGCCGGAAATGGTATATATATTTTTATGTAACAGATAAATAGATTTTAATTAGAAGCTATATATTATTATTTGAATTTTTTATGCGCACACTCTATACAACTAAGAATTACAGATAAAAAAACTCAACATTAAGTTAATTAATATAAAGATGTAAAAAAATGTCGTCTGTATAGAGAACTGCCTCGATCATTAACGTGCGTCCGCCCCTGGGTACCTGAACATGGCTCGCAGTAATGAGAACTCCCTCGACAGGACGACCATCAGGACCGGCAAAAGTAACATTTAGACCGGCTGTTGGGCCATGAGGGCCATCAACATCATTGATATAAGAGCCAGATAAATTTACCATATCAAAGTGCCCCTCCAAGATGTTATTATAGCCTAAGTGTTTCGTAGTCAATCCCTGAGAAATACGACCTTGCTTGCCATTATTCTATAAACTACACTATACACTTGCAGTTGTAAGATCCAAACAAATTTTTGGCGTCATTATCGGGGATTGAAAGATTCTACTTAGATATATAAGTAGTTCAATCTTAATTGAAGCATTTTTTAAATATTTTTTTATTTTTTTATTTTTTTCTCTTTGGTTCTAACATTGTTTTTGACTTTTTGTTAGGTGCAGATAGTGAATGATCATGCGTTCCAGATCTACCCAGCCCATACCCATTGATTTGAAAATCGAGAAAACAGCGAAGCAACTAAGGAAAAGATCTAAAGCAATGGCGGAGGGGACTAATCAGAATGTCGTGAATAACAGAATCAATGAGGAGCGCCCACCTGGGGCAAACGCTCAGGACCGAATAGTGGAAAGGACGGTGAGAAGAGCAGTTAGGGACTACTTCCCGGAGGTAAGTCGGACTTATGGGAATGTGGCCCGTCTGCCGATCAATGCGAACAACTTTGAACTAAAACCTGTATTGATTTAGATGGTGTCACAAAATCAGTTTGGATGCAGAGCCGTTAAGGATTCAAACGCGCATCTGGCGCAATTTTTAGAAATATGCGATACTGTTAAGATGAGTGGTGTTTCTAAGAAAATCATAGGAAATTTATTTGTTGGATTTTGATGATACCATGTAAAACTTAGACTAGGAAGTTGGCACCCTATTTCCTTGTAATTATGTATTGTAATAGATAGGACTGGAATGAAGACTCTGTTGTGTGTCAGCTGAGTATGGCCAGGAAGGAAGTCAAGGACCCGACTAAAGGAGAGTCAGCTAAGGAACAGCTGTGAGAAGTGTCAGTCAATTCAACTTAAAGAGCCAAGTCTATCAGTTGAAGTGATAGTTGAGTCAATCCCATGATTGGAGCAGACATTATATAAGGCTGAGGAAACATTTGAGAAAGGGTCACCTGAACCTAGCAAGAGCAAGCATTATTCAAGAAATTAACCTACAATATTCTCAAAGCATTTTCAAGATATTCCTCAAACCTAAAACTCGAAGAAACTCGATCCAACACAAGTTGTGAAGGAGAGACACCTTCAACCAGTTGAAGAGGAAACAATTTGAAGATTAAAAAGGGGTCTACTTTCCAAGTTGAAGGATTGTCGAAAGGTTCAAGGTCGAACCAAGTTTCAAGTTTGTTGGAGGGCATCGTGATCAAATCCAAGGACTTGAAAGTCAGTTGAAGTAGCAAAGAAGCTGCCTCGTGAAGAAGCTGAGTCACAGGAGAAGCCAGGTGTGTGATCAAGGATGTCTCTAGACTGTTCAATGCTTTGTAACTTGATTTGTTACTTAGTGGATTCCTCCAGGAGTTGGAGAAGAGTGGATTAGAAGAATTACCCCATCTTCGAACCACTATAAAATTACTTGTGTCAATTTACTTTCAGCATTTACATTCCTGCATATTTACTTTATATCTGTTGTTAGTTAAATCTGCTATCCAACTGATAATTAACTAAGTACTAAAACAAGCTTTAAAATCAGTCAAAGGGTATTAAGTCTTTCGTTGTTAAAAACCAAATCAACTAAGTTCAGTTTTGGCTTAACCAGCCACGTTATACTATCAATAGCTCTATCGAGTCTGTTGAGTGGGTAACTTAGCTAAATAGCCAAATTAGCTGTCCCCCAAGGACACAGCTGATTTGAGTCAACTCTGTTGAACAATCTTAAAGGACTAAAATCGAAAATTTGGTAAGGTTTATTCAACCCCCCTTTAAACCTTACACCACACCCCTTGGGACCTACAAGTGGTATCAGAGTGGTTGGGTCATTGAGCCTTACGCACTGGTTACTGAACTAGATCTCTATCTTTTCAAAAGGTTTTAACACTTGTATTTTTCAAAGGCTTTCATCTTTTAAGCAAAGTTATTATCATGGAAGCCAATCTAACTCGTATTCCAATGTGTACTATGGAAGAGTTTGATGACTGAAAAATTCGCATGCAGGCTCATCTATCCACCTTACACGATGAAATGTGGCTTGTGATAGAAGATGGGCCCTTGTAAATAGTCAAAGTCAACACCGCTGTAAGAGCAGCACCTACAGCTAAAGGAGAAGCTATTGAGGCTAGACCAGCTATGGTTGAAAAACCATGCACTGAAGATAGAAAGAGACATAACCTGGATAATGTAGCCAAGGATATACTCTACAAGACGTTGAACAAGCAATGGTCAACAAAGTCAAATCTTGCAAATCGGCCAAAGAAATCTGGGAAAAGTTAACCCTGATCTGTGAAGGATCAGAACAGATTGAGGAGGATAAATTAATTGTTGCTGTTCAAAAATTTGAAAATTTCAAAATGCTTGCAGGTGAAACAGAGATTACAAATGAGCTTTCAGCTCTTGGGAAAGAATACACTCAGAAGGAGATGTGAAGATTTTAAGAGCCCTCCCAGCTGAATGGGAAATTAAGGTCATGGCCCTGAGACATTCAATGGACCTCTCAAAAACATCCAATCATGAGCTATTATCAGATCTCAAAGCTTATGAGTTTGAGCTGGGAAGAAAAGACCAACAGAAAACAGTTGTACCAAAGACAACTGCATTATTGGCCAGTGAAGGAAAAGAGTTGAGCCAAAGGAAATCATTGACCAGGAGAAGATTGCCCTCATGCTAAAGAGATTCAAAAAGTTCTTTAATAAGAACTACAAAAGAAACAAGGGTAAGACCTAGAGAAGACATTCAGCACCCTCCAAAGCAAGGGAGGATAGGCCGCCCAAGAGAGCTGAAAATCAGAGAGTTGATTATAAGAGAGCTGATAATCAAAGGACCGACAGAGCTGATCAGAGAGCCGAGAACCTATATTGGAATTGCAGATAACCAGGACATTTTGTTGTTGACTGTCCGTATCCACCAGTCAACAAGTATAGAAATGAAGAAGTCTTCAGGGAAAGAAGACACGAAAAGAAGAAATCCATGTTGGCTGTTGAGACTGCTGAGTCAGCCAAGTGCAAAGAAGTAGCAGACTCAGATAGTAGTGAAGCAGCTACTCAAGTGACACAGAGGAAGAGGCTTTCATCTGCCGCATGGCCAAAGAACAAGATCAACAAGATCAAGAAGATGAGGTATATTCTAACTCATCTCATTCTGATTCAGGTGATAGTGACTGTGATACACACACTTCATCACCCACAGATCTTTATGATTCATTGGGCAAAATGATGAAAGATTTTAAACACATAAAATCCTCACACACACTTTTAAATGAGGAAAACAGTCAGCTTAAAAGCCAAAACTCACAGCTGACAAAAGAGTTGAGTACCCTGAGTCAAATAGCTGATGAGAACACTAAGCTGTAGGCTGAAAATGCCAAGATCACGGCAGAGTTAGCTGCTACAGAAAAGAGGGAAAAAGATCTTAAAAATGTGATTGCCTCATTTACAAAAGCATCCAAATCATTGGATGAACTTATTATGAGTAAAAAAGAATGTGGAGACAATACAGGCATAGGATTTAATTCCTTTGTGCATAGTCAAACTACAAGAGTGATTTTGGAAAAGGGATCTTCAAGTAATGAAGGATTCCAAAAACCCAAAACACCAAATGTTGTACCCACATTTACTCCAAAGCACAATCATAATCATACTGGCCTTGGTTACAAAGGCAAGGGAAAGAAGCCAATAGAGTATGCTGAAAGGACAGTTGAGAAGATTGTAGGAGTCATTCAATTCATAGATTTTTTGAGAGTTAATAATAGTTGTATCGAGTCAGGAGACCTAAAATTGTTATTAATCTACTGTTTATGCACCGCCCGGGAGGGGAAATAGACTAACTTAGGAATTGAACCCATAGAATTGCACTTGGTTTTTAAATCTTTAATTGGATTTAATATTTCAGAAACATGTTGAGATTATGTGCCTAAGGTTGCTTCGGTGGTTGTTAAAATACATGTGGGGTTCGCAAATTTACTTATTTTTTATTTTTTTATTTTTGATAAACTTGATATTCGATCGCTTCAATAAAATTGGTATGCGATTTTATTATAGCCTAAGTGTTTGTAGTCAATCCCTGGAAATACGACCTTGCTTGCTATTATTCTATAAACTACATTGTACACTTGAGTTGTAAGATCCAAACCAATTTTTGGCGAACAAAATCATATCTCTAAACTCATTTTGTATATCATCATAATCACAATGGAGTTCATCAATTAAAGAAGAAGATGAAGGGTTAGAGCTTACCTCGTTATTATCATTGTCTATGGCCATAAGATCATGTTCGGTTTTCTCTTTGTCCCCAGATGTTGCAAGAAGTTCATCCCACGTTTTGACATCCACATTTAAAGCCTTCTTTTTCGAAAAAGAATTTTTCTTTTTCGCTCCTCCTCCGCCATCTTAGGACAATTGGCTATAAAGTGTCTGGATTTCTTGCATTTAAAACACGAGTTGTTTGTAGTCTTTCTTTCCTTGTTTTGTTGACAAATTTTGCAAATTTTCGAACAAGAGCGGCAGTTTCCTCATTCTCCTCATCACTAGCATAATATGAATTATTTGAATTTGAAGCAAGACCATTAGGTGTACGTTGCATACCCGATTGAGAAGTGGATGGTTTGGAATTCTTCCTTTCTTTGAGATAGACTTCATATATGAGAAGATTTCCAATTAGCTCATCAAACTTGAGAGTTTCAAGATTTTGAGCTTCTGTTGTTGCCGTTACTTTTTGGACCATGATCCGGGAAGAGCATTCAAGACTTTTGTAATCTTATCTTCTTCTGAAATAACTTTTCCGATCGTCAATAAAGGATTGGTGATGTTTGTCGAGCATTTCCACCATTTTAGAAACCCCTTCACTCTCGAACATTATGAAGTTTTCAAAATATTTAACAAGCATGGTTTCTCTAGCCTGTTTACCTTTCTTAGTACCTTCATAAATGGTTTCCAATTTTTTCCAAACTTTGTGTTCCGACCTTATTCCTCGAATCCGACTATACTCGGTAGCGGCAAGAGAGCAATGTAAAATATATAAGGCATTACCATTGAGAGGGAAGGATTTGTTGTCATTTTCATCAAATTCTTTGAAATGTTTGGGAGCTAAAGTTACATCCTCCAATTCTTGTTGGTTGGGCAACTCCTTTTATGACCGCATTCCAAATATCAAATCTGCAACATTGTAGAAAGCATTCCATTCGATTCTTCCAAAAGGCATAGTTGTTGGCATTGAAAGTAATGGCTTGTTGGTGGAAGCGCCGGTTGTGAGGTAGCTTTCATTCGCAGTCATGGATCTCCTCTTTACTCACAAAGATAAAACGATCTTTCCAAAGAGTTTGGCTCGGATACCACTTGTTAGTCCGAGTGGCTACAAAAATCTAGAGGGATGGTGAATAGATTTTCCCAATTTTTCGATTTATGCCCTCTTTTTTGAATATAAAGATGGTGAAAAGTTGAAGCACAAAAAATAAATCAACATACAATGATTTATAAAGCTTCAACCCACCTAGGGCCTATGTGGTATGTCCAAATGGATTTCGAAAAGGAAAAAGTTTATTTATAGATACCAAACAATTACAACATTTACCTTGAAGAGTATCACACTCTTCTTACAACACCTCCTATAAAGATCACCAAAATCTTCTTACAACAATGAAGAGCACCAAACTCTTCAACACCTAGATAATCAACCAAGTATGTTCTTACCACAAGAACACTTAACAAGTATGTCTTATTTTCGATAATTTGAAACAATCAAGATTACAACTCAAATGAAGTATACAATTTTGTAAGTGCAAGTGTAATCAAGAAAACATAATCTAATAAGCAAAATGTGAAAGTGATAAGCTTAGGCTTTTACAACAAGTATGTTGAAAGTGAAGAACAAGCAATTTGCTGATTTTTGCTTGTTGTGTTGTATATTTGAACCTTCAAGCCTTCATGTATTTATAGGAAAGCTCCAAGATGTAATCCCCAACATAGGCTACTCCTAATTGAGCAATTTCTGCAAAAGTATGATCAAACAACTCCAAGAAATCGTTAAGAAAAGATAAAGCCTTAATATCATGAGAAGTGTCTGCACACTGGATAGTTTTTGCTGATAAAATACTAGGGTGACTGGTCGCCCTCTAATAAATTCGAATTTTAAAGTCGTTGAAAAGTATTTTGACACAGGTTACCGTGGGGAGAAAACTGGTCTGTCTAGGGCGACCAGTCATGCTATAGGGCAACTGGTTGCTCTAGTGTTGTGATCATTCGACCTTAAAACAGAGAAAATTCGAAGAAAAACACCAACATTCAGACAACGGTCGACCGGTTGCCCTTCCCATTTCAGGATACAAGATGTTCTCTGTTTTGACAAACTTATAGCTGTGGGTTGCCCTATAGGGCGACCGGTCGACCTCAATACAGAGAAGTTGTCCGATTTTTGTCAAAATTAAGGTTCAATAAGTACTTCAACAAACTTAGTAAAAATCGTTGAAAATGTTTTGAAGTATGTGGACAATATTTGGGAATATTATTTTAGTATAAAACTCAGTTATATGAAATCATCAAAATCAAAATAAAAACATTGATCTAATAATTAGGAGCATCCAACCATGTTCTCACTTAAGCTCCACTAAAGCACTAACACTTACCCACAATTTTCACTACATAAAATACGCTAACTACTACTAATAATCTCCCCATTGTCACTATTTTCGCTATAAAAAGCACCATTTTTGCACTTGAACAGTAGTCGTACAGAGATATAGGCACCTATTATACGAATCGCAATCTTGAACACTATCCTACTACTGCTTGTGCAGAAAAGCTGAAATATGAAGTGGGTTGGAAGGATTTGGATCCTGTGTGTGTGGATTACGGTGATGTTGTGGGAGTGCATAGGAGCAATGGGGGAGTATATGAAGTACAAGGACCCAAAGCATGCAATTGGCGTGAGAGTAAAAGATATTGTTGGTAGAATGACTTTAGAGAAAACGATTGGGCAGATGGTTCAGATTGATAGGATTGTTGTCACTCCTTATATCATGAAGAATTACTATATTGGTAATGATTTAATGTAGCTTTTGGGGGTTTGTGTATGAGTGTGTATTTTTTGGTTTAAAATGAATATTTTGGTTGTGTGTGTATGTGTTTTTCCTAATTTTATTTTCTAGGTAAATGGTGGAAAAGATTCTTATTTTCTATTCGGTTTACTATTCTTGGTGGGGCCATTCATAAAGAAACTAGAAGTACAAAACTTGTTTGGAAGTTGATACATTTTGATTTTAGGCCTACAAATGTGGGCTTTGTTTGTTTCTAGTGTATAGCGTTCTTGGATTATCGTGAAACCATTACTTTTCATGGAACTTTCAATCTCGGGTTATGAAAGGGGCTTCTGCATCATCAGAAAAATATAAATTTGAAGCTCCAGATCATTAGGGGTCTAGAAGTCTTAAGTTGGATCCCTAATGTAGCAAAAACAAATATTCTAGCTTAAAGTCTTAAACAAAAATTATATATTTTTTGGAAAATGAGACTTTCATAATTTGATGAAAACAAGTTGAAATTTTAAGAGATTCATTCTGATCGGTGAAAACAAAGACAATATTGGATTTGTGTGGCGACTTTAATAAGATAAGGGAGAGCTTTATCCAAGGAGACAATGAGGTAAAGTACAGGGCATTGAATGGTAACCTTAAGGGTTATACACTTTTAAGGCAGAAAATAAACTGTCATTGTAATCTTTACATGCTTTTTGGGAATGTAAGTTATTGTTGTTCCTAAGAAGCAAAATGAGTTTTATAACTATGTCTGGTTGTGGTGGTAATTCTCTGTCCATTTGTTTTTGAGTTTTTACTTTTGTTGGAGTTTAATGAACATTACATGTAGAAAAATGTTGAGGATTCTAGATTTTCAGTAATTTGCACTTGATACCTTAATGGGAGTTCAAAATTATATGAGAATTTTTGTTTAATATCTGAATAGTTTTCTTTACCTCATGTATCGGGAGCTTTAATTATATTTCCTTGTTTTCTTTTGTTTTGTTCATCCAATTTGCTCTCTTTCGATCTACGAGCATTAATAACTACTTTAAACCACCTCTCCTCTATCCAGTTTTCCATTGTCAACTCATGACTTTGCATAATATAACTTGAAGAAAACCTACAAGAGCACTTATTCATGTGGTAGCATTGTTATTAGAAATATTTAAACTTAACAGCCGTTTGTATCATTTGTTAGTGTTAGTCCCTATTAGTATATTACATCTCATCATGTTAGCCCTTTTGGATAGGATCTTTATCAGACATTTCTGTGATTATTCCCACACTCTGTACAGGTTGTTATACCCTGATTTCAGAGCAATCCATTCATGTTTGGCCACGTATAGAAGGGAATAATTCTAGGAGGTTCTGTAGGGTATATATATAGTTGTCAGCTGAATGATGTAATACACATAATCTCAATGATAAAAGTTATCTGCTAAATTGTTATACAATTCTTCTTTTATTTGCTTGTTCCTTTTTCATGTTCATTCTGTTTTCTGATATGGTATCAGAACTCTGAACCACCTCACCGTTTCCATCAATGGAGGAAAATAATAGTGATACCTCCAATATTCAAACACCTACCACTCAACAGCAACCTATCCATATTCACAACCAAATAATTACTATGAAACTCTCAGATGAAAATTACCTAATTTGGAGGCAGCAAGTGTTAGGAAATTTATTTTGTAGATTTTGATGATACCATGTAAAACTTAAACTAGAAAGTCGGCACCCCATTTTCCTTGTAATTTGTATTGTAATAGATAGGGCTGGGAAAGTTGAGTCAAGTCAGTTATGCCTAGAAATACAAGAGGTCAACTGAAGACTGAAGTGAAGACTCCACTGCAAGACAGCTGAGTATGGCATAGAAGAAAAGTCAAGAACTCGACTAAAGGTGTATCAGTTGTGAATCAGCTATGTGAAGAGTCAGTCAACTCAACTCAAGAAGCCAAGTCTCAAGTTGAAGTGGCAGATGAGTCATCCAAAGATTGGAAGTAACTCAAGTCACTTGGGGAATAAAAGACTGCAGTCAAGTCAAGACAACTGAACGAGATCCGTTGATGAAATTCAAGAATGTTACTCAGAATGGTAACATGTTAAAGTTGTCAGAGATAAAGTGTTAGTTCCAGTTGTATACAAAAGGAACAAAACGATGGGAAAGCACTGCGCTAATTGTCAGAGACGCTGCAATGCTGCAAAATATTAAATACGAGGAAATGTCAACATCAAGGACTGCAACAAGACAAGCCAACGAACACAAGTGACTTTTGAAATTAGTCTATCTCTTCAACGGGCAAAATTTCAAAAGTTCACTATAAAAGGCTGAGGAAATTCATTGAGAAAAGGTTACCTTGACGACCTTGCACACCTGAGAAATCAAGCATTATTCAAGCAATTAACCTGAAATATTCTCAAGTATATTCAAGCTAATCCTCAAGCCTGAAGCTCGAAGGAAATCGAACCAACACAAGCTGTGAAGGAAAGACAACTTCAAATCTGTTGAAGAGGAAACTTTTGAAGAATCAAAAGGGGTCTACTTTCCAATGAGGATTGTAGGAAGGTTCAAGGTCAAACCAGTATCAAGTTATTGTAGGGCTTCGTGATCAAATCCAAAAGCTTGAGAAAGTGAGTTGAAGTAGCAAGGCAGCTGCCCTGTGAAGAAGCTAAGTCGCAAGAGAAGCCAATTGTGTGACCAGGGCTATCTCTAGACTGTTCACCACGTTGTAAACTGATCTGTTACATAGTGGATTCCTCCAGGAGTTGGAGAAGCGAGGATTAGAAGAATTACCCCATCTTCGAACCTCTATAAAAATGAACTGTGTCATTTGTTTTTCAGCACATTTATATTTCTGCATACTTACATCATATCTGCTGATAAACTCATATTTGCTATCAAACTGATTAATAACCAAGTGCTAAAATCAAGTGTTAAAACAAGCTTAAAACAATTCAAAGGGTGTTAAGTCTTCCGCTGATAAAACCAACACAGCCAAGTTAAAGTTCAGGTTAAACAACCGAGTTATTCTATCAACAGCTCTATCGAATCTGTTGAATGGCTAACTTAGCTGAATAACCAACTTAGTTGTCCCACAAGGACACAGTTGTTTGAGTTAACTCTGTAATAATTTTAAAAGGACTAAAATCAAAAAGTTGGTAAGGTTTATTCAACCCCCCCTTCTAAACCTTACTCACACCCCTTGGGACCTACAAGTGGTATCATAGTGGTTGGTTCATTCAGCCTTCCACACTGGTTACTGAACTAGATCTTTATCTTTTCAAAAAGGTTTTAAACACTTGTATTTTCAAAATCTTTCATTTTTAGCAAAGTTATTATCATGGAAGCAAACTTGACACGCATTCCTATGTTCACTATTGAAGAATTTGATGATTGGAAAATCCGTATGCAAGCTCATCTATCTGCTCTACACGATGAAATGTGGATTGTGATAGAGGATGGGCTAATGTAAATATTAAAAGTGAACACGTTTGCAATAAGAGCAGCTGAAGGAGAGGATGTTGCTACTGAAGCAAAACCAGCCATGGTTGAAAAACCAAGAACTGAGTGGACAAATGAGGATAGGAAGAGATACAACTTGGACAATGTGGCCAAGGACATACTTTACAAGACTTTGGACAAAGCAATGTTTAACAAAGTCAAATCTTGGAAATCTGCAAAAGAAATCTCGAATAAACTGACTTTAATTTATAAAGGATCAGAACAAATTAAAGAAAATAAATTATCTGTTGCTGTTCAAAAATTTGAAAATTTCAAAATGCTTGCAGGTGAAATCATGGATCAGCTAGATGCCAGATTCACTCAGATCACAAATGAGCTTTCAGCTCTTGGGAAGGAATACACACAAAAGGAGATGTGTATGAAGATACTAAGAAGCCTCCCAGCTGAATGGGAAATGAAAACTATGGCTCTGAGACATTCCATGGACCTCTCAAGAACATCCAACCATGAGCTATTCTCAGACCTCAAAGCCTATGAGTTTGAGCTGAGAAGAAAAGAGCAAGAGGAGACAGTTGCACTGTTAGTCAAGGATGGAAAGAGAGCTGAACCAAAGAAGCCATAGACCAGGAGGAAATTGCCCTAATGGTTAAAAGATTCAACAAGTTCTTCAATAAGAACTATAAAAGAAACAAGGGTGAAACCTCCAGGAGATATTCAGCTCCCTCTAAGTCAAGGGAAGATAGGTCACCCAAGAGAGTTGAGCATCAAAATGTAGAATATCACAGAGCTGATAACCCAAGAACAGAAAGAGCTGATCAAAGAGCTGAGAACCTGTGTTGGAACCGCTGGACAACCAGACATTTTGCGCTTGATTGTTCCTATCCACCACCAACAAATATAGGAATGAAGAAGAAAGAAAAGTCTTCAGAGAAAGAAGACAGGAAAAGAAGAAAGCCATGTTGGTTGTTGAGACAGCTAAGTCTAAAGAAGCAGCAGACTCAGAGAGTAGTGATGCCGACTACTCAAGTGACTCTAAAGAAGAGGCCATGATCTGTCTTATGGCTAAAGAACAAAATCAACCAGACTAAGAAGATGAGGTACACTCTAACTTATCTCATTCAGATTCAAGTGATAGTTATTGTGATACACACACTTCATCACCCATTGATCTTTATGATTCATTAGGCAAAATGATGAAAGATTTTTGAGCATATTAAATTCTCACACACACTTCCAAATGAGGAAAACAAAATGCCCATTTCAAAGCCAAAACTCACAAATTGACTAAGGTCTTTGAGTACTCTAAGTCACATAGCTGATGAGAACACAAAGCTGAAGGCTGAGAATGCCAAAATGATAGCAGAGATAGCTACTATAGAAAAGAGGTAAAAAGACCTCAAAAATGTGATTGCCTCATTTACAAAGGCATCCAAATCATTGGATGATCTTATTATGAGCCAAAAAGAATGTGGAGATGAGACAGGCATAGGATTTAATTCCTTTGTAAATAGTCAAACTCCAAGAGTGATTTTGGAAAAAGGATCTTCAAGCAATGAAGCATCTCAAAAATCCAAAACACCAAATGTTGCACCCACATTCACTCATAAGCACAATCACAAACAAACTAGTCTTGGATATAAAGGGAAAGGAAAACAGCCAGTTGAGTATGCTGAGAGGACAGATGAGAAGAGATCCAACAGAGTTATCAGAAAATACTCTGTGAAAAGCAAAAAGAGCTATCAGAAACCCCAGAAATTTCATCAGAGAATTACATATGATGGGAATGGTAGAAACTATCCAAACCAAGCTGATTGGAACAATGTGAAAAATCAGCAAATACCAATGGAATACAAGCCTAAATGGAAAAGACCTAAACCTCAGCAAAGGTCATTCCAAAGGGAAAAGAGCTATTATCAGCACACAAATGCACCCAGGCACTACACTCAGAAACATCACAACTATCCCAATAAAGCAATTGCATAAATACACACACATGTATACAGACAAAAGAGACAGTTGTATGAACCTAAAACCCCCGAGAAATTTGCTAATGTGCACTATGATTATGGAACTGATAGATGGCAACCTCTTAAAGTCAAGTCCTTTGGCTATAGGTTGGTTGTATCATCTTATAGCACTAACACTCAAGACCCATGCAAGTATGGGTACCTAAAAACTAATTTCCTTGATTGCAGGTTCAAGGAATAGCTGAGTACCAAGGAACCTGGTACATGGATAGTGGCTATTCTAGACATATGACAGGAAACAAGAAAATTTGTCAAGATTCAAGGAGATTAGAGGTGCAAAAGTCATATTTGGAGGAAATGAAGCTCCAGGGGAAATCAAAGGCACAGGATCTATCAAGAAGAATGGATTGGAAATCACAGATGTTGCTTATGTTGAAGGCCTCAACTTCAACCTGTTAAGCATCAACCAACTCTGTGACAAGGGCTACAACGTTGGATTGAATATGGGAGTGTGCCAGATCAAAGATGTTGAATCAAATGAAATAGTGCTGCAAGGATCAAGACAGAAAAATATGTATGTGGTAGATTGGTCTCATCACATGCTAGAAGCACTTGTCTCAGCAAAGAGCATAGCCGAATCAAGTTGGTTGTGGCACAAGAAACTGAGTCATCTGAATTTCAAGACAATCAACAAGCTTGCAAGGAGTCATCTTGTGGAAGGATTGCCAGACTCAGTGTACAAGAAAGAAAGCGTATGTGATGCATGCCAGATGGGAAAGCAAATGAAATGTTCATTAAAGGATAAGCCAAGTCCTTCTTCAACAAGGATATTACATCTGTTGCATATGGATCTATTTGGTCCAGTTGAACCAGCCAGCATAAGTGGAAAGAAATACACTTTAGTGGTGGTAGATGATTATTCAAGATATACATGGACAATCTTCATGTGCAAAAAAAGGAAACTTTGCAGAAGTTACCTCAGCTGATGAAAAGAGTTCAAAATGAAAAGAGCCAAACCATTATAAAGATAAGGTCTGATAGAGGAACTGAGTTTGTCAATGGGATGATTACTCAGTATTATGTTGAAAATGGTATTGCTCATGAGTTATCTGCAGCAAGAACTCCATAGCAGAGTGGAGTAGCTGAAAGAAGGAACAGAACTCTCAAGGAAGCTGCAAGCACCATGTTAGCTGAAGCTGGATTGCCTAAGAGATTTTGGGCTGAAGCCATTAACACAGCATGTTATACTCAAGATAGATGCATGATTAACAGGCAATTAACGAAGACTTCTTATGAGATTTGGACAGGGAGAAAACCAAATGTTGGATACTTCAGGATATTTGGATGCAAATGCTTCATCCATAACAATGGCAAGGATAATTTGAAAGCTTTTGATGCTAAAGCTGACGAAGGTAGCTTTTTGGGATACTCAGCTGAGAGCAAAGCCAATAGAGTGTTGAACAAGAGGACTATGGTCACAGAAGAGTCTATCCATGTGGTTTTTTATGAACCCAATGTGAATGGAGAAGACATTGAAGAGTTAGCTGATAAGCTGAATAAGCCAACTATGCAGAAGAGTCCTTATGTTGAAGCTGAAGGAAGAGCAATCAACCTAGATGAAGATGGTATAGCTGAATCTCAAAGACAGCTGGAAAGTCTACAGCTAAATGATGATGAAAGATCTGTTCAAGACAACTTAGCTGTGAGATGGCTGAATCCAGCAAACTTGCTCTAACCTAATGTGAGATGGCTCAGAGACTATCCACCAGAGTTAGTTATTAGAGATGTAAGAGATGGCATAAGAACCAGATCCAGAGCACAGCATGAAGCAATGTTCACTTGTTTTATTTCCCAAATAGAGCCAAAAGATGTGTCTCAAGCATTAGATGACACACATTGGATTCAAGCCATGCAAGAAGAGCTGAATCTATTTGAAAGAAACAAGGTGTAGGAATTGGTGCAGAGACCAACCCATCAAAATGTTATTGGCACAAAATGAGTTTTCAGGAACAAGATGAATAAAGAAGGATCTGTGGTGAGAAACAAAGCAAGATTGGTAGCCAAAGGTTATTGCCAAGAACAGGGTATAGATTTTGATGAAACATTTGCTCTTGTTGCAAGATTGGAAGCAATAAGGATGTTTCTTGCTTATGTTGCACATAAGAACTTCACTATGTATCAAATAGATGTGAAGAGTGCATTTCTAAATGGACTGCTAGAGAAAGAAGTCTATGTTGAACAACCTCCAGGCTTTGAGCAGAAGACTATTGGAGAGAAGGTGTACAAGCTCAAAAAGCATTATATGGATTGAAACAAGCACCAAGAACTTGGTATGATACATTGTCCCAATTTCTAACAGACAATGGATTCACCAAAGGCAAAGTGGATCGAACACTCTTCAGAATTCAAGATGGAGAGAGTATACTGCTTTTTCAAATATATGTGGATGACATCATTTTTGGATCCACAAACAAGGAGCTGTGTGATAAGTTCTCAAACCTCATGCAAGGTAAATTTGAGATGAGCATGATGGGAGAGCTGACTTTCTTTCTAGGACTTCAAGTCAAGCAATTGAAGGATGGAACCTTCATAAGTCAAACAAACCATACCAGGGATTTAATGAAGAAATTTGGTATGGAAGAGAAGTCTTCTGTGAAAATACCAATGAACACATCAGTAAAGATGGACATGGATGCAAATGACAAGGCTGTAGATCAAACCAGATATAGAGCACCTATTGGATCATTGCTCTGCTTAACAACCAGCAGGCCAGACATCACCTTTGCAGTAGGTGTATGTGCAAGATTTCAATCTGGACCAAAGGAGAAGGTATTTGAAGGGATGCTAGGAAGTTAGCTTATGGTATCCAAAGAAAGGTGGATTCAAGCTTATTGGTTACTCAAACTCAGACTATGCTGGATGTAGAGTTGACAGGAAGAGTACTTCAGGTACATGTCAAATGCTCGGAAATAGATTGGTTTCCTGGTTTAGCAAGAAGCAAAATACAATAGCCACATCCACAAAATGACAAGTAGTACATAGTTGCGGGCAGCTATTGTGCCCAAGTCTTATGGATGATACAGCAGCTGAGAGACTATGAGATTGAAGAAAAAGAGATTCCAATTATGTGTGATAACACCAGTGCCATTGCAATCACTCAGAATCCTATGTTGCATTCAAGAACAAAGCACATTGATGTCAGATATCATTTTATAAGAGATCATGTTGAAGAAAGACATCACTTTGGAGTATATCTCAACTGATAAGCAGTTAGCTGACATATTCACTAAGCCTCTATGTGAATCAAAATTTGAAGAGCTTAAGAATGAGCTAGGGTTAATTGAGCTGAGTTAACACTCAGAAGACTAAATCAGCAGAGATAGTCGATGAGAAATTGAGAAAAGAGCAAGTTTCACACATCAGCCAAGTGAAACAGCCATATCGGAAAGTCAGCTGTATCGAGTTAGTTGACAGCTAAGTCACTTAATGAGAAGAGAGAAGCAGAGTTAAGTCATATTTGATATAAGCTGAGTCATTTATGAACTAAGTGATAAAAACACAGTCGTTTTAAATGAGCGGAAATGTTTTTAAGGATGACGTCAGCATAATAATGACGGGTACAGTAAAAAGTTGCACAGTAAGCATATGATTGGATATAAATGCTACCGCATTAAATGCGGTTTGATGTCTTAATCTGAGCCGTTGATCTCGATCAAAAATTCAAAATCCGAAGACATGTCCTTTAATAACCTTTATATACGGTTTTTAATCTTCTCTCTCATTCAAGGAAACTGTTCATCTTCAAAGTAAAGCAATGCAAAGTTCTCTTTTCTCTCGAAAACCCTAAGTATTCTCAAGCAGGTTCTACACTTTTCGATCGGTAAAAATCACTGAAAATGGCACCAAAGTTCGACTATGTTAAGCTCTCAAAGCAAATCTACTCAGGATCGTTAGTTGACTTTGACGGAATGGTGAAGCAGGGTGCTGATGAGACCCTTGTTCTGAAAATCGCTGAGATGCTAGAAAAGTCAGGTCTCAAGGCTTTTCTAACCATGGAATATTCCCACACCTACCTTGAGGAGGTAGCGACGTTCTATGTCAACGCGGAGGTGCAGGACGAAGGAATCAAGTCTTCTGTCCACTGCAAGGACATCAAAATAAGTGCTAAGGACCTTGATGAGCACTGTTTATTGCCTTCTGAAGGGCTAGAGAAGATACATGACGCTGGTGTAGACTTGACTGCTGCATGAAAAGAAGTAGTCAAACCTGAGTGTGCTGCTAAGGTAGTCTACACAACTGACAAGAAACTGCTGAAGGACGACTATCATAAGCTGATAGATGTCGTCTCCAAATGTGTAGATATGAAGTTTGGCAGCTTCAACCAAATACCAAAGACTAAGTCAAGTCGTCGTGGCCGCAATCATGCGGTCTGAAAAGGTTAATCGGGTGAGTTCGCCTACAGATTTCTCACCGAATGTTTTGAATAAGACCTTCAAGGAAGATGGTTCCTTTGGATGTTCTCTCGGATATGGCCTTGTGAGTGGCCATCTGCTGGAAGTGAAGGGTATTGCACTTCGTCATGGCAAACCCTTCCATGTGAATAAAAAGATGTTTAGGGCAAACCTCTCAGGTGCCCAGAAGAGAGCCCATGCCAAGAGGACTGATACAAGTGAGGGGGAATCAGCTGGCCCCGAAGACACAGCTGCTACCCCTCCTCTAAAGAAGAAAGTTGCCCCTGGAGCTCAGAAGAATAAGGTTGCCCTGCAGCTAAGAAAAATGATGCACCTGCCCCTGCAGCCGAGACTCCTGGCCCTGCAGCAGAGACTGAGAAGGAGCCCCAAATTCCTTCTCCAGCCATAAGGAAGAAGAGGACTGCCAAGACGAGAAAGGCAATTGCCTCTATGAAAACTCAGAAAGCCTTCACCTTTGAGGAACCTGAGGATGTTGAACCAGAGGTTCCACTGCTCCCATCTAGAAAACGAAGGTTGGTCAAGAAATCTGACCTCGAGAAGATAGTTGAGTCTGCCACTTAGCTGGAAACGGAAAAAGAGACTGCTGGAAATCAAGAAGAGCAGTCCCCTGAAATAATCGATGAAACAACTAAGTCTGCTGATGATGTGCATCAAATACCATCCAAAGACACAGTTGTACGAGAGACAGCTAAGGGAAGTAAAGCAGCAGAGACAACTGAACCTACAGTTGAAAAGGTTGTCTCTCCACATGCTACTGATATTGCTGAAGGCGAGGAGGAGCAGAGTCTGTTGCCTTCAATTCCTGAAAAAGGAGAACAAAAAGATGAGATTGATGATGAAGATATAATCATGTACTCTCCACTATATCCAGACATCCAGCGACGCCTATGAGAGTGGAGGGCATGGAAACTTGATCACTCAAGGGTACAATTCACAAACCCTGAGTTTATTGATGAAGAAGAGGAATTGATGCGATTTCTCGGCGTTGACACTGTGCTACAGGCCCTTGATGAAGAAAATTGCATGGATATTCTTCACATCATCAAGGAGAAAAAAAAAAAGAAAAAGCAGCCGAGGAAGCACAAACACTTGGGAAAGCCAAGATGTGTGAGTTTAGTGGTTCTCACGATCACACTCATACACATCTCAATGTGTTCTCTGAAAGTGATGAGGATCCCACTCGCTTGTGCAGAGAAGTCGATATGCGCAGGACTTAAGGGAATACAAAGCAATGCAAGAGCACCAATTGTTTGAAGGACCAGGAGAGTCGCCTCAATCTCTCCCCAGCCGATCCTCCGGGAGTGGCACAAAGACATTTGCCTCGTCCGCGCCGCGCCCATATCCCCTGTACAATTGGAGGATGGATCCAAGGGCACTAGCGATGACACTGGGATTTTGGGCACCCAAGTTGAGCCAACCCCTGAAGAAGGTGTTTTACCACTAAAAGGAAAAGGCCGCGAGTCCGGAGCAGAGTGACCCCACTGTTAGTCACTCAGCTGGTGCGCCAGCTGAGGGGAAAGCTCTCTCCACCACAGCAGGGTTGGAGGATACTGTGGAAGACTCAAACTTGCAGCAAGGAGGCGAAGTGGAAACAAAAAAAAAGAACCACAGCAGAGTGACATTGACGAAGCTCGGACAGTTGAGTATGTCCCAACTGAAGTGTCAGCTACTTTGAAGGCTGATGACACTGCTGTTGCCGTCGAGGCACAGGATGGAAATGCCCCGGGAGTTAACACTCTGGGCCGTGAAAGTGCAATCTAAGGAGTTGAGACTCCTATGGATGCCTTGGTCTAATACCCTAAGACAGTTGCGACTGACGAAGGGAATGTAGAAGACCTTAAGACAATTGAGACTGTCGAAGGAACACTGAAGGCCTCGCAGCAGTTAAATCTGCTGGAGGTATTGAAGGCCTAAGGGAGGTTGAGACTTCCCTGGGTAAAGGTCAAGAGATACAGAACATTCCTCCAGTTCAAAGCGCTGAAATAGAAAAGGAGATAAGTGCACTTCATGGCTCCCAAGAGAACTTAGATATATCATTTCTGGGGTTAGAAGATGAAGCTGAGTCCACTCCGATTGCAAATCCTATGGACCCAGCTGAGGATGTTCTCAAAACAAAGAGCCAGCTAAGTGACAAAGCGGCTCGTAGAAAATTTAACTTCGATGATGAGCCAAGTCCACAGGTCTCATCATCATCCGATGACGCTGATGATGCAGCAGAGGAACAGGTTTTTCATTTAGAAAAATCAACTGAGAACAAAGAAGCTGTTAAGACAGCTGAGGCTCAGTCAGCTGGGCAAAGCAATCCCTAAGCCCCAATTGAAACCGAGTTATCTGTGTAGGCTCCCACAGCTGCAGCAGTAACGACTACACCAGCTCCATCATCGCAAGCATAAACCTCGCAAGCCATCCCATACTTGCATGATGATGCCTTTCAGGAGATGTTTCCTTTCACCAAGATCCTTCCAGAGTTAGAAAAAGAGACCGCTGCTGAATAACGAAGATTCACTGTAAGAGAAGATCCAATCATCCCCACTGACACCATTGTTCTAGTCGATTTCGACTTTCATGAAGAGTGGCCTGCAGCTAAATCAAGTGAGACAACTGAGATTCGTGAGGTCTTCAAGAAAATCTATGAAGAGATTGAGAAGATTGAAAGACATCAGACCTCACTCGACTTAAGACTGGACAACATGGATGGTACCCTCTCAGCTGACTTGAGAGGGATAGTAGTACGGATCAGGGAATGTGTTAGTCCAAGTGGCTACGATAATCTAGAGGGGGTGAATAGATTATCTCGGTTTTTCAGATTTTGCCCTTTTTTCGAATAATTAATCAAATACGAAAGCTAAATGCGGAAAATAAACAACACACGTCGATTTAAAGAGCTTCACCCCACCAAGAGACTATGTGCTCTACCACCCCAGTATATCCAGGATGGGTTTCGAAAAGGAAAAAGAAATTTTATTAATTACCAAAATTAATACAACACCTTCAAGGAGATTACCACAATCTTCCTTCACCACCTTTGAAGAGTACCACACTCTCCAAACACCTATCACCTAGATCACCCAAGTGTATTCTTACCACAAGAATACTCACAAGGATGTCTTGTGTTGAATGATGACCAAAATCAAGATTACAACTCAATAATGAATAATACAATATGAGTACAAGTTTAATCAAGAATTGAAAGCCTAGACCTCAAAGAAGTGCAAGTGCAAGTGCTTAGGCTAATACAACAAGATTTATGAAAGTGTTTGCTTGTATGCTCTTTTGCTTGTGTAATGTGTTATGTCTTGTTGCTTGAATGAAGCCTCTATTTATAGGAGAGGTCTTGGCTTGATTTCCAGACATAGGATCCTCCTTGGGGAGTGATTTTCTGCAAAAGAAACCATTTAAAATCAAGATTATAGCTGTTAGAAATCAATCCCACAAATTAGGGAAAAGTTGTCCAAAATGCAACGGATAGTTTCTTTGATAGAACAGGGGTTCGACCCAGTCATTGAGAGATAAGTTTGAAATGAGTTTGCTGCGATTTTTACACAGGGGGGCCGGTCGGAGGGGGGTTCGACCGGTCACCCTTGATTTCGACCGGTTGGGGTGTTTAAAAAATGAAACAGAGAAGACTGCACTTGGAGGAGGGCTCCCAGGTACCGGTTGTCCTAGGGTCGATCGTTGCCCACCCCGACCTTCGACCTGACCGGCCGTCGCCTCCCGATTTCTCATACGTCCCTTTTTCGCCAAAACTCAACTCAGTATTAGGTTGCCTATCGGGCGATCGGTCGAGCTCGAAAACAAATATGTTGTCCAATTTTTTATTGAAAATAAACTTTAAGAAATACTCCAAAAAATAGTAAAAACCTTTTAAATTGATCGGAAGTATTTTGACAACATTTAGGGACATTGTTTTGGTTTAAAAACTCATATGAACAAAATCATCAAAATCATGATAAAAATATTTATCTAACAGAATGGTCTCAATAGCAAACTGCCATGCGACTCGAACAAGTTCGTTATTTCAAAGCATTATATGGCAGAATGCTAGTCTAGATGGCTGACAACGTTGTATCAAACAAAGGATGCAGGCATACATTGAAAGGCTACACGAGTCTCACAAGACTGAATTGGAGCTACTTCAAGAATTCCAGATAAAAGAAATTATGCGCCTTGAGAACACAATGAATGACAAATTCAGCCTACTCATGGCTGAAATGAAGTTGGTGACGGCCGAGTCTAAGGCAACTCGCTCAGAATTTCGAGTAGCTTATGCAACAGCTGACTCCAAACAAAATTTAGCTCTAAATAGACTCGACTTCATGCTCGCAGGCATGTTCCCTGGGGTCCCTCTTTCCTTTGATGATGCTAAAAAGGGGGAAGAGGAGTCCCTAAGGAAATTAAAAGAAGAAAAGCTAAAGGAAATTGCAGCTGAGATGAAGGGTAAAGCAGCTGAGGGGGAAGGTTCGAAAGATTTGATGTTGATGATAGCTGAAACCCCCCAGCAGGGTCATGTTACTGCCTCCATCCTGAGCAAACTCCCTATAACCCTACCCATTGAGCACTCTGTTGTGCCAATGTCGGAGAAAATAAAAATCATTGAAGCAGGAATTGAGTAGTTTTCTAAAAAGCAGGATGCCCGCGTTCAAGAAGTGTTGAAACAGTATGGTGGTATTCCAGCAGGGAAGGATCAAGATGTTGACCCTAACAATGGATCTGAGCCTAGATCAGTTGAAGAATTTAAAACACTCGAATCCGAAGGCTATTTCCAAGGAATGACACTAGCCCAAGCCTAGGATCTGTCCTGGGAGAAAGGTCTTGCATTGTGTGAAGAAGCTGAAAAGCAGCAGACTTCCAGCAGTCACTCAACTGGAAGCAGAAAACTCCCATGCAGTACACACCCAGAGGAAGAGGAAGAAATGGTGGTGGAAGTGGTTCCCAACCTACGACCAAAACCCAAGAATATTGAATATGTAGATCCTGGAAAGAAATGGAGGATCTATTGGGCTGGGTATGATGAATTGGCCAATCTGGAATTGGCAAGAAAGAACGCAGAGGCAGTAAGAAGACAAGAATAAGAGAACCAAAGACAAACATAGCAATGGCTCAAGAGGAAGCGAAGGGATGATGCTTCTAAACGGGCTTATGAAAAGAAGAAGAGAGCTAAAGAAAAAGAAAGAGAGTTGATGACTTCGAAAGAGCTGAAGAAGAAAGAAGGAGGCAGCGAAGGCGTTGAAATGTTGTGCGAAACCCTTCATGTATATTACTTATGTAAATACATTTTTGTAAGTCATCTGTAATACTAGTCATTTTACTTGTAATTGTTCACTTTGTATTTACTCTTGTATCTTAGCATAGATGTATGTTTTGCTTTGATAAGAATGCTATGATACCAAATATAAACAGCTATGTAAAGAACAAGAATGCTATGATCAATAAAACGATCTATTCCAAGCATACATTTTTTGTTATTGCATTGTCTGTATGTATCTTTGTTGTTTATATTTTTGATTGTTTTTAATTTTTGGCATCATCAAAAAGGGGGAAATTGTTAGGAAATTTATTTTGTAGATTTTGATGATACCATGTAAAACTTAAACTAGAAAGTTGGCACCCCATTTTCCTTGTAATTTGTATTGTAATAGATAGGGCTGGAAAAGCTTACTCAAGTCAGCTATGCCCAGAAATACAAGAAGTCAACTGAAGACTGAAGTGAAGACTACGGTGAAAAATAGTTGAGTATGGCATAGAAGAAAAGTCAAGAACTCAACTGAAGGTGTATCAGCTATGAATCAGCTGTGTGAAGAGTCAGACAAGTCAACTCAAGAAGCCAAGTCTCAAGTTGAAGTGACAGATGAGTCATCCAGAGATTGGAAGCTAACTCACGTCACCTAGGAATAAAAGAAGCTGATCAAGTCAAGACAATCAACGAGATCCGTTGATGAAAGTCAAGAATGTTACCTTCCGGTGGTGACATGTTAAAGTTGTCGAGATAAAGTGTTAGTTCGATTGTGTGCAAAACGAACAAACCAATGGGAAGATCATTCACGCTAAGTGTCGAAACGCCGCAATCTTTGCCGGACATTAAATAAGAGGAAATGTCAACATCAAGGACTGCAACAAGACAAGCCAACGAACACAAGTGACTTTTAAAATTAGCCTATATCTTCAACGGGCAAAATTTCCAAAGTTCGCTATAAAAGGCTGAGGAAATTCATTGAGAAAAGGTTACCTTGACAACCTTGCACACCTGAGAAATCAAGCATTTTTCAAGCAATTAACCTGAAATATTATCAAGTATATTCAAGCTAATCCTCAAGCCTGAAACTCGAAGGAAATCGATTCAACACAAGTTGTGAAGGAAAGACAACTTCAAATCTATTGAAGAGGAATTTTTTGAAGAATCAAAAGGGGTCTACTTTCCAAGGAGGATTGTAGGAAGGTTCAAGGTCGAACCAGTATCAAGCTATTGGAGGACTTCGTGATCAAATCCAAGAGCTTGAGAAAGTCGGCTAAAGCGGCAAGCGCCTGTGAAAGAAGAAGGCGAGTCGCAAGAGGCTGAGCCGTTGTGAGCAAGGCTGTCTACAGGCTCATTCACCATGGTGTAAACCGATCATTACATAGTGGATTCCTCCGGGGAGTTGGAAGAGAGGATTAGAAGAATTACCCCATCTTCGAACCTCTATAAAAATTAATTGTGTCATTTATTTTTCATCAGCACATTTATATTTCTGCATACTTACATCATATCTGTTGATAAACTCATATTTGCTATCCAACTGATTAATAACGAAGTGCTAAAATCAAGTGTTAAAACAAGCTTAAAATAATTCAAAGGGTGTTAAGTCTTCCGCTGATAAAACCAACACAACCAATTAAAATTCAGGTTAAATAGCCGAGTTATTCTATCAACAACTCTATCGAGTCTGTTGAGTGGCTAACTTAGTTGAATAACCAACTTAGTTGTCCCTCAAGGACACAGCTTGTTTGAGTTAACTCTGTAATAATTTTAAAAGGACTAAAATCAAAAAGTTGGTAAGGTTTATTCAACCCCCCCCTTCTAAACCTTACTCACACCCCTTGGGACCTACAGCAAGTCATAACCACTGTCAAAGGTTATGGACTTTAGGGATTCCTAGATGGATCACATCCTGCACCTTCAACAGAAGGATCATCAAGGTTGAGTCCTGATTTGATTTTGTGGCAAAGACAGGACCAACTACTCATTTCATGGCTTTTATCATCTTTTAGTGAGACCATTCTCGTTTCTGTTGTAGGTTTGAGTAGTTCTTTTGAAATATGGCAAACTCTAGAGTCGAATGTTTCCAGTCAAACAAATGCCAGAAAAATGCAGTACAGGATACAACTGCAAAATTTGAAGAAAAACAACCTGAGTATGAGGGAATACTTGAATAAGGTAAAGGCCTGCGGTGATGCTCTTGCTAGTGCTGGAGAAAGGATGAAGGAGTTTGATCAAATAATGTACATTTTGGGAGGTCTTAGCAGTGATTATGATGCATATGTCATCATTGTTACAGCCAAAAGTGAAACATACACTCTAAAGGATGTAACATCTCTTCTGCTAAGCTATGAAAACAGACTTGAAGCCAACACAGAGAGTGTGAATGAAGGATTTATGCCAAGTGCTCATATTTTTGTCCAATGAGGAATAGGATCCAACCAGAGTCAATATGGTAGAGGTAGAAACAACCAGGGATTCAGGTGTAGAGGTGGCTATAGAGGAAGAGGTGGTAGAAACCATGGAAATGGAATGCAATGTCAAATATGTGGTTATAGTAACCATACAACAGATAAATGCTACCATAGATTTAACTCAGATTTTGTTCCAAAACAACAATCTCAAGGTCCAAGAACTAACTCAGACTCTGGAAACAAAGGGTATAACCACAGCTCGACAATGTTTGCTTCCACAGACCAAAGGCTCTGAAGTCAGTTGGTTTCCAGACTCAGGAGCCTCTCATCACATCACCAACGACTTCTCCAATCTGAGTGTTGCTTCTGAATATGGGGGCCAGAAAAAACTACAAATGGCAAATGGCACTGGATTGGACATAGCACATGTTGGTAAGAGTCTTGTCACGCCTTCACTCACTCACAAAAATCACACACCACATCTTTTCAGTCTTCATAAGCTCCTTCATGTTCCTAAAGTCACCAAATATTTACTAAGTGTAGCTCAGTTTGCTAAGGATAATGGAGTGTTTTTTGAGTTTTACCCTCTTTCTTGTGTTGTCAAGGACCTAGCTACAAAGGCAGTGCTTCTCACAAGGACACATAAGATTGGCTTATATCAATTCAAGCTTACAACACCTCACTCCATCAAGTCTCCTATTTCTTTTCCCATTCAGAATAAAATGGCTTCTTCCCCTGCTTCTCATAATAAAATCTCTACTAAAATTTTCTCTTATGTTGTAAGCTCTGCCAAGACTCTAGATGTTTGGCATAAGAGGCTAGGACATCCTTCATTTGATATAACTAAAAGAGTCTTAAGTGATTGTAATATTCCTTACATCAATGGTGAATGCCTGTGTTCTAATTGTGCTCAATCAAAGTCTCATAAGCTTTCTTTTCCTTTATATGTTTCTAAGTCCAGTGAATCTTTACAACTTATTCACACAGACCTATGGGGGCCATCCCCTGACATATCCAAAAATGGGAGCAGATACTATGTAACCTTTTTGGATGATTATAGTAAATATGTTTGGATATATTTCTTAAAGGTAAAATCTGACACTCATAATGTCTTTCTTCATTCTAAGAATTTAATTGAGAACCAATTGAACAATAAAATCAAAATGGTTCAGAGTGATGGGGGAACAGAATATAAAACTTTAACAAAAACCTTCATTGAAAATGGGATCCTACATAGACTGTCATGTCATTTTACACCCAAGCAAAATGGCAAAATTGAAAGAAAGCATAGACACATCATAGAGGTTGCTCTAAGTCTTATGTCACACTCTTGGGTTCCTAGAGTGTATTGGGATGATGTTTTTGCCACAGCAGTTCACTTGATAAACATAACTCCTAACAAAAATATTGGATACAAAACTCTTTTCCAGCTTCTCTTTAACCAACCTCCTTCCTACTCTCATCTTCGAACCTTTGGTTGCCAAAGCTTTCCTCATTTAAGACCTTACAACAAAGATAAACTAGATCAAAGATCACAGCTGGGTACTTCTTGGATACATTAACCAGTTTAAAGGACATAAAATCCTTCTTCCTAGTGGAAATATCATACACACGAGAGATGTCATTTTCTGAGAGGACATTTTTCCCTTTTCAAAAAGCACTCATAACTCTTCAAAATCTTTAAGCAAACTGATATCTTATTCTATCCCACTTCCCATTCATCAATGCACACAATGCACTAATTATGACATATCTCAGCATGATGATCATCAGCACTCACAAAGTTCACCAAACACTAATCAAGACACCTCTTCTTCTACAAATTCTACACAAAACATCCAGTCACCTGACACAGCAAGTGAATTGCAAGTCTCTCCTGATATTTCCAGTCCAAGATCCACTAACATTTTTCCAGCAAGTGAAGCTTCCCCTATTGCAGAAGAGCAGATAGCTCCTTCAGGAACTCACCACATGATTACTAGGTCAAAGGCAGGGATTTTTAAACCAAAAGTTTATGCCACAACACCTGGAGATGAAATTGAACCAACAACAGTTGAGGAAGCTATGGCTAGCAGACAGTGGAAAGAAGTTATGATGAAAGAATATTATGTGCTCCTCAAAAACAAAACCTGGACTCTAACTATTCCTCCTCCTGACAAGAACATTGTAGGATGTAAGTGGGTGTTTAAGATAAAGAAAAATGCAGATGGTTCAATTTCCAGGTATAAAGCAAGACTTGTGGCAAAATGATACACACAAATTGTTGGAATTGATTTCGCAGAAATTTTTAGTTCAATGGTTAAACCTGCAACTGTAAGGCTTGTTTTGATTATTGCTCTTGCAAAAGGCTGCGTCGTGAGACAGATTGATATTGATAATGTTTTCTTACATGGAGAATTAGACCCAAACAAAGACATCTATATGTGCCAACCACCAGGATTTGAGACAAACGCAGAACAAGGATATGTTTGTAAATTAAACAAGGCCCATTATGGATTGAAACAGGCGTCAAAGGCATGGTTTGAAAAACTCAATGGAGTGTTCTGCACATTGGGTCTAATGTGTTCCAAAACCGACAGCTCCTTATTTTACAGAATTACTTCCACATCTGTGATTTACCTTGTGGTTTATGTTGATGATATAATGATCACGGGCAACTCTCCTACAAAACTTGACAAGTTAATTCTGGCCCTCAATCAATTCTTCCCTTTAAAAGATTTGGGTGAGCTTCATTATTTCCTTGGCATTGAGGTTAATTACACACAGCAGGGTGTGCTCTTGACTCAAAGAAAATTATTCAGGAGCTTCTTGAGAAAGTGAATGTTAGGAAATTTATTTGCTAGATTTTGATGATACCATGTAAAACTTAAACTAAGAAGTTGGCACCCCATTTTCCTTGTAATTCTGTATTTTAATAGATATGACTGGAAGAGCTGAGTTAAGTCAGCTAAGTCAAGATTACAAGAAGTCAACTGCAGACTGGAATGAAGACTCTGTTATGTGTCAGCTGAGTATGGCCTAGAAGGAAGTCAAGGACTCGACTGAAGTATAATCAGTTGAGGAACAGCTGTGAGAAGTGTCAGTCAAGTCAACTCAAGAAGCCAAGTCTATCAGTTGAAGTGATAGTTGAGTCAATCCCATGATTGGATCAGGACTCAAGTCACTTGGGGTAAAGGCAGCAGTCAAGTGAAGATAACTAACTTAGATCCATTGGAATAAAGTCAAGAATATTACTAGATATAGTAGTATGTCCAGCTGCCAGGTGTAAAAGTGTTTGGCCCAGAAATGTGCAAAAGGAATGAACCAATGGGAAACACTGCACCTTGTCTCAGAACCTGCAAAGCTAGAATGCCATCTCATATGAGGAAAGGTCAACATCACAAGGGCTGCAGACCAAGACAAGACAAGCCAACGAACACAAAGTGACATTTGAAACTAACCTATCTCTTCAACGGGAAAATTTCAAATGTGCACTATAAAAGGCTGAGGAAGCATTTGAGAAAGGGTAACCTGAACCAAGCAAGAGCAAGCAATTAACCTGCAAATTCTCAAAGCATTACAAGCTATTCCTCAAGCCTAAAACTCGAAGAAACTCGATCCAACACAAGCTGTGAAGGAGAGATAACTTCAACCAGTTGAAGAGAAAACATTTGAAGAAACAAAAGGGGTCTACTTTCCAAGTTGAAGAATTGTAGAAATGTTCAAGGTCGAACCAAGTATCAAGTTTGTTGGAGGGCTTCGTGATCAAATCCAAGAACTTGAGAAGTGAGCTGAAGTAGCAAGGCACTTGCCTCGTGAAGAAGCTGAGTCGCAAGAGAAGCTAGATGTGTGATCAAGGCTATCTCCAGGCTGATAACCGCTTTGTAAACTGATCTATTACTTAGTGGATTCCTCCAGGAGTTGGAGAAAAGGACTAAAAGAGTTACGCCATCTTCGAACCTCTATAAAAATACTTGTGTCAATTTACTTTCAGCATTTACCTTCCTGCATATCTATTTTATATTTGTTGTTAGCTTATATTTGCTATCCAACTGATAAATAACTAAGTGCTAAAATCAAGTGTTAAAAACAAGCTTTAAACCAATCAAAGGGTGTTAAGTCTTCCGTTGTTAAAAACCAAAATCAGCCAAGTTAAGTATTTGGCTTAAGCAGCCGAGTTATACTATCAACAGCTCTATCGAGTTTGTTGAGTGGGTAACTTAGCTGAATAGCCAACTTAGTTGTCCCCCAAGGACATAGCTGATTTGAGTCAACTCTGTTGAACTATTTAAAAGGACTAAAATCAAAAAATTGGTAAGGTTTATTAATTACTCTTATGGTTTCTTCGGTATCTCTATCAAAGTTTGAAGGTTCCAGTTTCCATGATGGGAAGCTGTACAGACAAATAATAGGGAGTTTGCAATATCTAACTATAACCAGGCCCGAGATAACTTTTGTTGTAAGCAAATTGAGCCAATTTATGCAAAGTCCTCTAGACTCTCATTGGAATGCTATAAAGAGACTTTTGCGATATCTTTCTAGTACAAATGATCATGGACTGCACTTAACTAAGTCTCCATACCTTCAAATCACAGCTTTCGTTGACTCTGACTGGGCATCGGACCCTGATGATAGGAAATCAACCTCAGATCATTGTATGTTTGTTGGCAACAACCTTATATGTTGGAGTTCGAAAAAGCAACACACGGTCTCGAAATCTAGTGCTGAAGCAGAGTACAGAAGTCTAGGACATGCAATGGTGGAGTTTATGTGGTTATAGTCTTTAATCCACGGCTTCATGTTCACAACCACCAGTCATTTGGGTTGATAACATAAGTGTTGTCTTCATGTCCACACATCTAGTCGTGTAAGATCGTACCAAACACATTGAAATAGACTTACACTTCATTCACGAAAAAGTTCAATCAAAGTCAATTCTCATTAATCATGTTCCAGCATACAATCAAATGGCGGATATCCTCATGAAACCGCTTGTCGCTCAATTCTTCGCTCGGATGCGCAACAAACTTCGTGTTGCTTCTCTCTCCGCGCTCGAATTGCGGGAGGTATTAGAAATATTTAAACTTAACAGCCGTTAGTATCATCTGTTAGTGTTAGTCCCTATTAGTCTATTCCAGCTCATCATGTCAGCCCTTTTGGATAGGATCTTTATCAGATATTTCTGTAATTATTCCCTCACTCCGTATAGGTTGTTATACCCTGATTTCAGAGCAATCCATTCATGTTTGGCCACGTATAGAAGGGAATAATTCTAGGAGGTTCTGTAGGTTATATATATAGTTGTCAGCTAAATGATGTAATACACATAATCTTAATGATAAAAGTTCTCTGCTAAATTGTTATACAATGATTCTTTTTATTTGCTTGTTCCTTTTTCATGTTCATTCTGTTTTCTGATAATTGTTCACGGTATAGAAATGGTGAATTATGTTTAAGTGGCCAAAGAAAATATGTCCAAACCTATTCTCAATTAAAACAGTATTTGGATGTGGAATGGAGGATCTTGTTATTATGAGTTTATTTACACGCGATAATAATGAATGTTTTACATTGATTGAGAAGATGTAATGCTTATAAATTAGGAAAATATTTTTCCTCGTGCAATGAGCTTATTAAGTGGTGCAATGAGCTTATTAAGTGGTGGTTGAAGTGCACCACGTCCACAAGCTACTGTTGTTGATTGGGTGAACATGGTGAATGGCTTCCAGAACGGGTCTTTAATTTATCTACACATCTTGGGATTCCTATGTTGTTCATGGGCACAATAATGTTTATAACGCCACCATATTTCCACACAACATTGGTCTGGGTGCTACTATGTAATTGGCCAATTCTTTATGTGAATACAGTGTTAAAAACAATAATTTGATGGTTGAGCTGAATTATTTCGTTTTGAAGTTCTATTTGCCAAAAAAAATAATTTTAGAAATAATAATTGTCTGGAACAACATAATAATTGATCGTAATTTGCAAAAATAGGGACCTGAACTTCTGCGGAGGATTGGTGATGCAACTGCTCTTGAAGTCAGGGCTACCGGAATTCCCTATGCATTTTCTCCATGCATTGCAGTAAGTTACATCATGATACTCCTTATCCCCCTTATCATAGTTTGAAATACAACTTTCTTTTAGACACTATCTGCCTAACACTTGACCTGTTTGCAAATTTAGTTCTTGAATGAAGTTTTCAACAGTTCATAATTTTCATGTAGGACTGCAGAGATCCTATGTGGGGACGATGCTACGAAAGTTAGAGTGAGGATCCCAGGGTAGTCCAAGAGATGACGGGCATTATACTTGGGTTGCAAGATGAAATTCCAAATGGTTCGAGGAAAGGAGTTCTTATGTTGCTGGAAAGTATGTACTGAGTATATCTGAAACACATGCATGTCTAATTTAGAGAATAAGGTTGTGATTGGTTATGCTTTCGTTTTGTCCACTTTCATTTTCTGAGTGAAATAGTAGTGAAAAGTTTTTTGAAAGCGAAAGTTGAATGGATAGAAAAAAATAATAATTATGGAGAATCTTTTAGAGATATTTATTGTTTGTGGATTTTTTTATGGAAATAATAATGTAAAATATAATGTAAGTAAATTGAATAAAAAATAAAAAATTGAACCAAAATAAGCAATATAGATCTCATTTTATGCTTTTTGTTATCAAGATTAAGAGAAAAGTAATAAAATTATGATAAATTAAAGAAATTACCGAAATTATATATATGTATAGGAGGAGGAGAGAGAAATAAATAGTAGAGTTGGGTATTAGAAAACATGAAAATGAAAGAGAAAAATGAATTAATTTTAAAAAGAAATGAGATTTTCTTTTTTAAAAAAACTCACTTTTTCCACGAACAAGCGCACTCCCTAAAAATTTTCTCTCAAAAATGAAGTTTTGAAAATTTTATGACAACCAATCACAACCTAAACTTTACTTCTGCAAGCTTGTTGTTACTAGTTGTCATCTATCTCTCTTTATTTATTTAATTATAATTGAGCTATATGAAATAACATTTAAATCGCTCGTCATTCTTGCTTACCATTAGAGTTGTTTCATGATGAGGTCCTTAAATTAGTAAAATTGTAAAAATATAAAGCTACATAAATATCAAGATTAAAAGTTAAAATTTTGGTGTGAGAAATTTCATTTTAATTATTTTTGTCCTACACTGCTTGAATTATTTCCTATAATGATTTTTTGTATTTCATTTTTAATTGATCTTAATATAAAATTAAGATACCAATTGTCCAGAATTTGCTGGGTTTATAAATATTCTTTTTTTTTTTTTGAAAGAGGTTTATAATTATTCTAAAATATCAAAAGTGGGTAATTTAAATTTCGAGGGTTGAGATTGGATTACTTATCTAAGAATAATATACAAAGAGACACTTTCGACCAATATAAAAGACATTTTTCAGTTCTAAAAAGAATGAACTCAATGTTAAACCTGGCTTGGCCCTATGATTTCGGACTAGCTATATATGTTTGGACGTCGGGCTACAGGAGTCAATTTAAATGGCCAACAATATTGCAACTCTAAGCCTGACACTATATATATATATATATATATATATATATATATATATATATATATAGGGAGGATCCAATGAGACCACATTTTATGGTGAGACAGTGTGGACTAATTTCAACCCTCCCCCATTTACATCTAAGGCTAGGAATAATTGGGATAATAATACATTAACCATTTAATTAAATCCCAGAAAGGGTAAAATTGTAAAAAACAAACATATGGGGGACCATCCAAATATGGAATCAGTTATTAGGAGAGAGAAAATCACGTGGGGGAGATAGAAAATCGCGCTGGAGAGAGAAAATCACGCATGTGCTCTGTCATGCAGTAGTTGTACACTTATCATATATTGTTGTATACTTACACTATTTTAGTGCATATTAAAATGGTCAAACAAAAACATGTGGGGACCGTGAATCAAGGAATCAGTTATAGAGAGAGAGAATCACGCTCATTAACATGTGGGGACCGTGGATTAAGTAAATCAGTTATAGAGAGAGATAAAATCACGCTCATTATTGTACTGTATATTTAACATATATTTATTGTATATTTAACACTATTATGTTGTATATTTAACATATTTGTACTACATATTACAATTGCCAAACAAAAATATAAGTATACAACAAAACACATATAAGTATACAGCAAAACACATATAAGTATACAACAAAAAACATAAGTATACAACAACATAAATACATACATCAAAAATTAACTATTTATACAGCAAAACACATATAAGTATACTTCGAAAAACATATAAGTATACAGTAATCCTCACTGTGTCCTCGTAGGCCCTCGTTTTCTCCACGTCAGCATCGTCTTCTTCACCAATCCTCAATCCTACAACAACATCAACTCCTACAACAACAGCTACACCACTCCATCTCTCAGCCACAGTGTAAATACCACTCACAATATCTCTTTTTCCACCATTAATCGCACCAATTAAACTGTCATTGAGATCAATTTATCTAGTTATAAACAAAAAAAAATCATTATAAACAAAACATTTCAGGTTTCATCATCGTCAATAGATGTGGGGGTCGTCCCTGACAGAAATTCCCTATCGGAAATTTCTTATCCTTTCGCGTGAAGCATCAACTCAAGCGGAAACCAGGACCGTCTTTAGCTCCAGCGCCGGCGCCTGGACCCGGCGGGCCTCACCACCGCTTGGAGGGCGAGAAACAGGTCAAGATTACATTTAATCTTCTCTTATTTGATTTTGTGGGATGGATGAACGGGATTTGGGGAAGTTACCAATTGGGGGTGAAAACACTAATAAGAAAATGACCAATCTGCCCTTATTTGATTTAAAATAAATTAAAAAGGCCATTAAATTGGGTAAATATCAACATATATATATATAGGAATAGGATCAAATGAGACCAGATAATTATAGTGAGACAGTGTGGACTAATCCTGTCCACAAATTTGTAATTTTAGATGATTAAGATTTACTCAATTTAATAACCATTTTCAATTTATTTTAAATCTGAAAAGGGCAGATTGGTCATTTTAGTTTGTAGATGTAACTGTCTTTTACTTCACCTCCTCAAATTCACATCTCAAACTCTGTAGAACTCTGCTCCGTCGATCTGATCTCGTGTAAAGGGCACCTTCTCCCTCCGCCGCCGTCCGATCCGCCGCCGCGATTTCTCTTCGCCACCTTTCCTTCATTTTCTCGGAGGCTCCCGATCTGAAACTCTTCTGCTTCTTCCTCTTTATTTTGTACTGCAACATCGTAGTTATTTTTCCAATTGTCACCTTAGTCGCCGTCGACATCAAAACTCTGCCAAACTATTGTCCCACTTCTATTTGTTGCTCACACACGATTAGAAGAAAACCCTTTTATTAAAATCACAAAATAATTTTGCAGCCGCACTTTGTTTTACCTTAATTCAGCTTAATTGTTTTGGTGTTTTCTTGTTGTTTTGAAGTTAAATGCAGACATGGTACATGGAGAGAACAAATTCGATGAAAGGTCGAGGAAAAAAGAGCTTGGAAGTAAAATTTGGAGATTGTTGTATATTTTGCAAATAGATTGCGCCGGAGTTCGAGAGATATTTTTGGGGTTTCAGAATAAAGGATAGGATTGGAGGATTGGTGAAGAAGACGATGCTGACATGGAGAAAACGAGGGCATACGAGGAGGCAATTAGGATTACTGTACACTTATATGTTTTTCGATGTATACGTTGATGTATTTTGCTGTATAAATAGTTAATTTTTTATGTATGTATTTATGTTGTTGTATACTTATTTTTTTGATGTATACTTATATGTGGTTTGTCGTATACTTATATGTGTTTTGTTGTATACTTATATTTTTGTTTGACAATTGTAATATGCAGTGAAATTATGTTAAACATACAGCAAAATAGTGTTAAGTATACATCAAATATATGCTAAATATACAACACAATAATGAGCATGATTTTCTCTCTCTCTATAATTGATTTACTTAATCCACGGTCCCCACATATTTTTGTTTGACCATTTTAATATGCAGTAAAATTATGTTAAATATACAACAAAATAGTGTTAAGTGTACATCAAATATATGCTAAATATACAGCACAATAATGAGCGTGATTTTCTCTCTCTCTGTAATTGATTTACTTAATCCACGGTCCCCACATGTTAATGAGCGTGATTCTCTCTCTATATAATTGATTCCTTAATTAATGGTCCCCACATATTTTTGTTTGACCATTTTAATATGCAGTACTCTGTTTTATGTCTTGTTTTATCAAAAGGCATTTGGTTTAACTTGTTTTGATGTATTGAGTCATAATTCGAGAGGTGAGTTTCAATACTAGATCTTTGAGTACTTGACATGAATATTTACATGATTGATAAGTCTGTAAATATTTGTGAGGATTATTAATCTTTTGTGCTTTTGAGAGTTGGATATTTTATGTTGAGTAGAGATGCTAGCATAGATAATCCAATCAACGTTTTATAAACATCTCGAGAGAGAGGATAAATACTTTCGTGATTGTCTTATAGGGAAGAATAATAATAACTTTGGTTGTGAATAATCAGATAACAAGAGGGATATATACAGCAAATATATGATAAGTGTACAACATACTGCATGGCAGAGCACATGCGTGATTTTCTCTCTCTAGCGCGATTTTCTCGCGATTTTCTCTCTCCTAATAACTGATTCCATATTTGGATGGTCCCCACTTGGTTAATTTGACAATTATACACTTATTTTGCTTTAATTAAATATTTAATATAATTTTAACCCCTATTTATCTTAGCCATTGATATAGATAATGGAGGGTTGAGATGAGTCCACATTGTCTCACTATAATATGTGGTCTCATTGTAACCTCCCTATATATATATATATATATATATATATATATATATATATATATATAAACAGATACTATTCTCAAGATAGTAACCAATACTTTTTCCCGCCCATTTTTACCTTCTAAAAGCAGTAATTTTTTTTTTTTTGGATTTAATTAACAAAATACGATTTCATTATCTTTGGTGATCAACTGTCTTTAAATAAATCACTTTTTAAAGTTATATAAACAAAATAGAGTTATATAAAATTTGCTTTCCAAATATGTGTGTGTACTGCATTAATTATTATATTTGTCTTTTTATTTTTATTTTAAACTTTAATAATTTTTTCCGTATTGTATCCTTTTTTGACGTATAATATATCCAATTAATCATCATTTTACAGTATTCAGTTTGACACTTATATTTCATATATAAAATAAAAAATAAACATAATAAGTAAGAGGAAATAGATGATACATTTACTCATTATTTTATAATGGGCTTTAATATTACGCATTTGAGCTACTAGACGTCAATTTGTAAATTCATATATTTTTGTTAGGAAATTTATTGAGTAGATTTTGATGATACCATGTAAAACCTAAACTAGGAAGTTGGCACCCCATTTTCCTTGTAATTTGTATTGTAATAGATAGGGCTGCGAAAGCTGAGTCAAGTCAGCTATTGTTCGCCAAAAATTATTTTGGTTCATACAACTACAAGTGTACATTGTAGTTTATAGGATAATGGCAAGCAAGGCCGAATCCACAGAGACTGATAAATTATTGTACCAAGTACTGGATTTTAATAGCCTTATTTTTATCTAGACGGTCGAAAGTTGATGGATTGGTTTTGTAAACTAAAACGAGAATTTATCCTAAAATAAACAAAGTAAAGATTGATTGAAAGATTAAGGAGATGGATGGATTGGTTATGGTTTCAGTTAATATCCCCTTTTATTATCAGATTAATCAAACCAAAGTTATACGTATTATTCCCTATAAAACGATCACAAAAGTAATTTACCCCATCTCTCGAGATGCATGTGAAAACGTTGATTGGAATATCTATGCCAGCATCTCTACTCAACATAAGATATCCAACTCCCAAAAGCGCAAAAGATTAAATATCCTCACAAATATTCACAGACTTCTCAATCTTGCAAATATTCATGTCAAGTACTCACAGATCTAGTATTGAAACTCATCTGTTCGAATTATGAATCAATACATCAAACAAGTTAAACCAAAGGCCTTTTGATAAAACAAGAATTAAAACAAAGTACTCGAATAGGGTTGGAAAAAAATAACTTCAATTGCAATTAATCATCAAATAAAAGCATCCCTTAACCTACTCCCAAACTCGGGAATCACAAGATGTTTAGCCAGACATAGAAAACAAATAATTCATAGACAAATTATTCATGTTCATGTCTAACTAATTGAAAATAAAGATACTATGGAATGCGAAGACTCGGGGACGTCGATGATCTCTCGATCTATTTTCAATCCTCAAGCGTATTGTTGTAGCCTTGATCGATCTCTCCAATTCTCTGGTGCAAAAATGCTCTTTTCTCTGTGTTTTAGGGCAAAAGTCAGTGTTTTCTTTGTTTGTGACCGCCTCGTCTCCATTTGTACTTCGTTCGGGTCAAAACCTAGTTCAAAACCTGTCAAACTCTATTTTCCCGCATAGGCGCACGGGTTGTGCGCCTAGCGCACGCCCACCCATGCTAGATGCTGCAGGAAGTTTCTTTTCGCTGAAGGACGCACGGGTCGTGCGCATCTCAGTCTGGGCTAGCGCACGGGTCGTGCTAGGGACGCGCACGGATCTGTCTGGACTTGGTACTTGTTCATTTTCTTCTGTTTCTCACCCGGTTCGTCTGACTTCTTCCCGATTCAACTCCAAACTTCGTACGTTACTTCAAGTATCTGCGGTTCTTTACCGCAATGCTCCGAATTGTTGCCAAAATGCTACAATTATCAATAAATTCCTAGAAAACGAGCAAAACGTAATACCTTTTTCCACAAAACAGAAATAAAGCCTTTTTACTCATGTAATGCATGCATAGCAACTAATTCTAGCTACAATTAAGCCCAAAATACATGTAAAACACATATCAATAAAACCCCCAAACTTAAACTGTTGACAGTCCCGGTCAACACTTTATGAACAAGACAAAACACAAATGGGGTATTGAAGAGCAACTCAAGAACAACGCATCACAATTCATGTCGTTTATCCCTAGACGCCAAGCAACAAATCAATCAAGCTTCGAATATCTAACATAGAGCACAAGTCAATTAAAACCATGGTAAATACTTCAAATCACGCCTCTCATGGATAAAGTGTATACTCTCCTCTCTAGAATAATAAGGGACGTGTATTCGCTCAAATCATGTCAATGTTGAAGAATTACCATAGGCTTGCAATTCGTCTCACATCTCCGCCACTCGATTGTATGCAACTCATAAATCAGGAAGGACTTTTCTTTTGGTTGTAATGAAGGTTCTTTGGTTAAGGTAGGAAAATATGGAGAAAGTGACTCAAACTTAAGCGTATAGACTGGTAAGCACATCTTTTTCTCACTCAAATATTCTCATTCAAATCAAATATGCACCTCCAATTACCTCTTATTCTAATCACCTCTTTTTCTCCCATTTTGTTTCCTACAATCTGCTCTCCTTACATCATAATCTCTGCCTATAAATTCATTTAAGGCCAACTCACTTATGCAGTCGATTTTTTCATTTAATTTTATTTTGTTTTTTTTTTTGGTTTTTTTTCCGACTCTTTTGTGAGTATATCCTCTTTTTTTCTCCTTTTCTTCTTTTATCCCCACTTCCAACATGCACACCATTATCTAAATTCTCAATATCCTCATATTCAACCTTGATTCAATCCCCTTACTCAATGATATACGCTCAAGCTTAGAGTAACAGATATATCAAATTCAAGGTTTGAACTGCGGCTACCAAAAAATCAGGCAATAGGCTAAAGTTGGCTAACTAGGGAAATTAAATGTCATTAGGTAGGCAAAAGGCTTGAATGGCTTAACAAAAATTGCCTAAAATCATCTTCATAAATTGCATACAACATGTGACCTCAACAGAGATACCAGAGCAAGTTCTAGAATTCAAATCAACATGAATGACACGCTCAATCAACAAACAAGACTGCATAATAATGAAAGCAGTAAAGGCTCAAAAATCTCACAGGCTTGCAATTGCATAATTCAAAGTATATCAACCATGATTTCAATATTCACATGCTCCATATTATCTATTCTCAATCCGGTCAACTCACGCTCAACACCCAATTCAAAACAACATAATCCGTTCAACAAATATTCCCAAGATCACACAAAGCACACAATAGCGGTCAACTCACTCCCTAAAACCTAAGAAAGCAGTAAACGTGCTAAAATCAAAAATAAGGATCTAATGCAATGCAACCTATATGCTCTACATGCAACTATATGAATGCAAAAAATCGCCACACCCTTCAATTAAATTACTACCTCTTCTCCCAAACTTGAATGAAATTATAGTGCATAGAAGAGAAAATAGAATTTCAAAGAAAAGTGTCGAATGGACCTGGCTCACTATGGGGGTGGCGGCGGAAAGTGGCCCTGGGAGATGTGCCACATTTGTACCTGATGCATCATTTGCAACATCTCCAATTCCCGCTGCTCCTGGCCTGATATCTCTGCTCCTGGGCCTGATTCTCTGCTCTTGTTCCATTCGGAAAGTACGGAACTCGGCCTGGTGCTGTCGGAAATCATCCTGGTACTACTGGAAGTCATCCTGATGATGCCGAAATCATCCCGGTGCTACCGCAAGCTCTCCTCAAGAGCAAAGAATCTATCCTGATAAGTTTGCCCCCCACGCTCCTCACCTTGGTGAGAGCTTTCCAGAATGTCGGGCCTCCCTTGTTGGAATCCCTGCTCGAAACCCCCTTGTTGGAAACCCGGCTCATAACCTCGCTCCTGTCGATCGTACTCCATCGCCTATATTGCTAATTCCTCCTCATCGGGCAACCCGACTACCCTCCTCCTTTTTCTTGTAGTCAGGCCTTCCATGACTCTGCTATGTGCCTCAGAGTTCATGAGCCAATTCATTTCATTGTCCACCACAGCTGTGAGCTACGGGTTAGGAAGTGGGAAGGCATGTCCAACCCTTTGTTGGAAGCAGATGATGTTTTCTTCGTCTGTTATTATTTTCATCGTGCGAAGAGCGTTCATGTTTATACTCCGACTACCCACTATGGGCTCCATTCTGTTTGATAAATGGTTTTATCATGATTTTGATGATTTTGATTTTACACCAAAACAATGGTTTTAAAGGTTGTCCAAATACTCCTAAATGATTTAAAATGATTTTAATATTTTCCGGAGTATTTCTTCAAGTTTTATTTTCGACAAAATTGGACAACACTTTTAATGATTTTACATTAATGTATTTTTACACCAAAACAATGTTTCTAAATGTTGTCCTAATACTCCCGATCGGTCTAAAATGTTTTCACTATTTTTCTGAGTATTTCTTGAAGTTTATTTTCGATATAAAATTGGACAACACTTTTGTTTTGAGGTCAACCTAGTCGCCATACTATAGGGCAACCCGTACTGAAAGTTGAGGAAAACAAAAAAACTTCATGTTTGCGAGAAAATGGTCAGAGGCAACCGTCGCCCTATAGGGCGGCCGGTGCCGTCTCGGCCGTCGACTATAGGGCGGCCGTGCACAAGGAGCAAAAATCGAAAAGAACTTCTGTCTTTCATTTTTTTGATGAGTGCGACCGGTTGTGGTTAGGGTCGACCGGTCGAGGTGCACATCGACCGGTCGCCCTGTGTAAATTGCTATTACGTTATTTCAACTTCTATTTTTGCGCGACCGACGTGCCGCTTTAAGTTTAATGACAAAAAATGTAACCGTTGTCAGTGAGACATCTTTTCCTTAAATTGTGGAATTGATTTCTAACAGCTATAATCTTGATTTTAATTGCAATGTTTTTGTAGAAATCAGATTCCAAGAGGAGCCTATCAAGTATCAATCATCTCCTATAAATAGAGGAAGATTTGAAGCACAACAATAAGAGAGAAAACTACAACACAACAAGATACACTCAAGAATACACTTGTTCTTACATTGTCTTATTTCTTGTTGTAATTTGCCTAGCTATTCACTTTCACATTCTTGAGGTCTAGGCTTTTCTTGATTACACTTGCACTCTATTATATTATCAATTATCGAGTTGTAATCTTGAATTTGGGTAATCATTCAAAACAAGATATCCTTGTGAATGTTCTTGTGGTAAGAACACACTTGGGTGATCTAGGTGTTAGGTGTAAGAATATTGTGGTAATCTTCTTGTTGAGGTGTTGAAGAATTTGGTATTCTTCAAAGTTGAAGATTGTGGTAATCTTCACAAGGTGCCGTTGGAGATTGTGGTAATCTTCAAGTGAGATTGTGGTAATCTCAAAGGTGGTGTTGAAGAAGAGTGTGGTGCTCTTCAAAGTGTTGTTGTAAGTTGGTGTTGTATTAATTTGTGGTAAATTAATAAAATCTTTTTTCTTTTTGAAATCCATCCCGGATATACTGGGGTGGTAGAGGATTAGGCCCTAGGTGGGTTGAACCTCTATAAATCAACGTGTGTTGTTTATATTCCGCACCTTTATTATTGTGCTTGTGCATTTGGTTCGAAAAAGAGGGCAATATCGAAAAGATGGAGATAATCTATTCACCCCCCCTCTAGATTATCGTAGCCGCTTGGACTTACAAGTGATATCAGAGCCAAACTCTTTGGCAAGCTCGTTTCACATCGCGAGTGAAGAGAAACGATCGTCGGCTACGAACGAAGCTCATCTTTCCGGCACCTCCACCACCAAGCCACCTCGGTTTGATTCCAAAAATTTTATATTTTGGAAAGAAAGAATGGAATGCTATTTACAAGGTTGCGGGTTTGATATTTGGAACACCGTCATAAATGGAGAATCCATTCCGATGAAAGATACACCACACACCTCCAAAGGCTTCAAAGAGCTCAATGATGAAGAGAAGAAAATCATCTCCTTAAATGGTAAAGCTCTTAATATTTTACTTTGTTCACTTACCACTTTGGAATTTGATCATGTTGTAGGTATTCGATTGGCACATGAAGTATGGCAAAAATTAGAAGCCATCTATGAAGTATATGCAAATGAAAGGAGCAACTCAAAAGCATCTACTTCACAAATGGATACAACATCAAATCCAACAACATGGGATAAGCCTTCTACAACCTCCCATGATAAACAAGTTGAACAATGCCTCATGGGCATCAAAGAAGAAAACGAGGTAAGTTCTAAACCCTCTACTTCTTATGACAATGGATTGCAAAATGGATATAGTGATTTGCAAAATGATTATGATGAGCTACAAGATGAATTCCAAAACTTACTTGTTAAATACAAAAATTTGAAAAAGGAATTCATTGTTTTGAAAAATGATAAGGATAGTTTATTTACTTCCTATGAATCACTATCATGTGCTCACACCACCACTCTTGATAAGGTTAGAAACCTTGAGAAAGAAAATAGTACTCTTGTTGAGGATATAAATTGCTTAAAAATGATTTATCTAAATCCAACTTAGTCTCCGATAAGATGACCGATATTGTTGATTGTTGTGATAAATCGAAACTAGAACTTGATCATAAGCCTAAGGGTGTCAATCACATGAAAAAGAATCAAGTCTCTAAGCACATTGGTCATTATGCTCCTAGAATTATTACATGCTTTTATTGCAGTAAAAAGGGTCATACGGTAAATACTTATCGGGCTAGAAATAGCTCTAATCATTATTGGAGACCTAAAAGTCTCAAAGCTAATCCTAAAGGACCCAAACACTTGAGGGTACCACAAAATAATATTTTATTAGGTACCGTGAATAATGATCAAAGAAAATTCATACCGCTAAGAAGGCATCAAATGACCGTTTCATTTGATCAAAGAAGGAGAAACTATTTTCGACAAAGCAAATTTTCAAGAAGAGGATATACTCAAAAATGGGAAGAACACAATCCTTGGAAATGGCTAAGACATCATCAACAAGATGATTTTCAAAGAGGAAGAGACCATCAACAATGGGAAGGTAACAAACCTTGGAAATGGAGTAATCAAAGAAGTCATCATCAACAAAATGACTTCTCGAGGGAAGATATCATCGGCAATGGGAACGGCACAACCCATGGAAATGGCGTAATTGGTAACCCGTATCTCCCCATTCAAATATGCATTTTATTTGTCTACTATGCATGTTTTTATTTGTGTCTTATTTGCAAAATGAGTTTTCATATATTTATTTTAAAATTAAGGTCTTCAATATATATTTGTGGTTTTAAAATATTTTGAAAAGAAGACCTTATATGATGTTTTTAAAAAACTCTTGTGCATTTTTAGACTCAAGTGGTTTATCATATCTTATGGATTTTTATGGCATGAGCTTACTTGTGATATCTATTAGCCTACATCATAATGATTTGTTCTAGATTTATTTTAAGAATTGTGTAGGATTTACATTTTTTCACAAATGGCCATCTACGTCATTATTTGTCAAGAAAGGCATAAATTATCGAGGTACATTTACTTGTGTTATTCTTACTCTTATAGACTCGATATATGTATTGCCATGTGCCTATATGCTTGTTTTTCATAGTATTTCATACAAGTGCCATTAAGAGGATTTTTAGATTTTTTTTGAAAGGCACTATTCGATATTTGATTGCACATATTTGCTTTGTCAACTCTTGTTCAAATATTTCTTTTAAATGAGGTTTCAACTATATGCTATCGGATTTTCAAATTTCAAAAGAGACCTTTTATAGCTTTCTTAAGCTTATTTGAACTTGCAATGATCTATTAGACTCTTGATGATATTCTAAATGCATAGTATGTGTTTCTTGTTTCATGGTCTATATATATAGTGTCTATTTCTACTATGCTCTTATACAAGATATTTTGTGATTGATGATTGAGGCATGTTTTTACACTTGGGCTATTTTTTATTGCTTATATAAGCGATGCCGGTAATGAGTTTGTTAAGTTGTGTAGATGAGAAATGAAGTACTCCAAATATTAGTTACCTCAAAATATTTGGATGTATATGTTCTATTGTGAACACCTTAGACAAATTGGATGCCCTATGATGATAGTAATGAAGTAGACAAAAAGGGTATTTCGGAACAAACTCGATGACCAAGGCAACATTGGTCGAACTAAGGCGAGGTTAGTAGCTCGAAGGTATTTTCTAGAAGAAGGTAATTGATTTTGATGTAACATTTGCACTCATAGCACATTTAGTAGCTATTTGCATTTTACTTGCCCATTCTTGTTTTAAGAAAATTTCAAGCTTTACAAAATGGATGTTTAATCCAATTTTCTCAATGGTTTTATTCTAGAAGAAGTCTATGTAAAACAACCTCCGGGGTTTAAAATTTTTTTTCTAGGCCAAATGTCTTTTGTAAAAGGCCTTGTACGGTTGATAGACTTAGCTATTTTTGCTAAATGATTTTACAAGAGGTAAAGTTGATACTACTCTCTTTGTTTTTTGAAAAAGGGCAAGATTGTTTACTTGTGCAAATTTATATTGATAATATTTATGGTGCTACTAATGAATAGTTGTGCAAGATATTTTTCAAGTTGATGCAAGGTGTACTTGAAATGAGCATGATGGGGGAGCTCAATTTCTTGCTTGGACTTCAAATCATTCAATGCCAAGTAGATGGTTATATTTCAAAAGAACTCTTGAAGGAGTTAGGCATTGAAGAAGGAAGAATCATCTCAACCTCTATGACTACCAATGAAAAGATTGACAAAGGTTGAGAAAGGCATGCCGGTTGACAAACAAATTCGAGGTATGTTTTCTTGTATTATTCCTATAGACTCGACATTCCATATGTCTTATGTCTATATGCTCGACTTCAAAAAACTATCCCAACGAATCTTATTAAAGTGTCGTTAAAAGAAATTTTCAAATATTTGTAAGGCACTTCTTCTTATGACTTGTTTATCCAAAGCTTTAAAACGTTCTTATTTTTCGGGATAACAAGTCCGGTGAAAATTATTCAAAATATAGTTCGTCATAATCGAACTAAACATATTGAGATTCGATATAATTGTTAAGGGATTGCATGTTTTAACAAAAACTTGAGATGTGTTTAATTAAGTCTCAAGGATAACTCATGGATTGTTTTTCGTTAACACGAGTATTTTACCTCATTTCGAGCTTAATTATGACATAATGTATATTGAATGAGGTCTATGTTTGCATTTTGCACGTTTTTAAAACTTAGGGGCGAAAAATCGGATTTTTGGATCAAAATTCGGATTTTGAAAAACCTGGCAAGACAGTGGGCTGATGGGGTTGAGGGCAACCGGTCGCCCTCAACGTCGGCCGACCTGGCCGCCTAAGCTAATTTTTGGATAAAAACCGCTCGTCCAATGCCTTAGTCATTTTACATCATTTTTGTCATTTTTCGTCCCCTTCAAATTTCACACACAATTCACTTCAAATGTGTTTTGTTGCATAAAATTCATACTTTGGGGATTGTCTAGCTCGATTATCATCATCATTGCTCATATTTACCGTGGAATGGTAAGAATTTCACTCTCTTTAGCTCAATTGGGTTGAACCCTTGAGAACTCGGTTTAAATGTCTATTTCTTGTTGCAAATTATATATGTATGTGATGAGATTATTGATTGTTGATGAATGATATTTATTAAATTGCATTTGGTGATGAAAAACTTGGCTTGATTTTATTTACAAGGGCTATATATATCTTTTTCAATTTTTGACGCCCGCCAAGTGTTCGATAAAATGTTTCAATGAAAAATTCATCACCTACATGATTCTCTCGATTTCAAAAGTCTTATATATTTATAGAGATCATGTTTTGCTTATCAAATGAGTTTTCATATGCTTCTTCAAGTTGTATGATTCGACTTTTCCCTCCTATTTGGTTTAAGGGCTTCAATGTTCAAATTAGCTCGATACATTGGTTTAGTTGCGCACTTTGATATGAATATATGATGTATTTATCTTTCTAACATTCTTTTTGATGATTCCAAAGGGGGAGAAACAGGTTATGAGCTCTGTAGCTCAAAGAAGCTAAGATAAGCTCAAACGAAAAGAAGCTATAAGCTATGATAAGCTCAAACGAAAAGAAGCTATAAGTTATGGCTTCCTAAAGCCATAAGTTGTGTATGACTCTTGGTCCAGTGGTTGTAGTATGGACTTATATATGTTTCTAATGATGTCTCTTTGACAGGGGGGGCTTTTAAGTTATTGATACTTAAGCTCAATATCGAAAAGCTAAGATTTTAGCTTATGTTTAAGTTGCTTCTATATTACTATTGATGTGCATGTTGATAGGGGGAGCATTTGCTATATATGTTTGAATCTCTCTACTCCCATCGTTGTGTTTATTGCACGGAATGTTGTCGCTCACAACGGATAGTTCTCTTTAACCGGTAAAATTGTTTTGTTTTCAAAATTGACCTCGTTAAAATTGTTTTGGTTTGTAATCATCAAAAAGGGGGAGATTGTTTGATAAATGGTTTTATCATGATTTTGATGATTTTGATTTTACACCAAAACAATGGTTTTAAAGGTTGTCCAAATACTCCTAAATGATTTAAAATGATTTTAATATTTTCCGAGTATTTCTTCAAGTTTTATTTTCGACAAAATTGGACAACACTTTTAATGATTTTTCATTAATGTATTTTTACACCAAAACAATGTTTCTAAATGTTGTCCTAATACTCCCGATCGGTCTAAAATGTTTTCACTATTTTTCTGGAGTATTTCTTGAAGTTTATTTTCGATATAACATTGGACAACACTTTTGTTTTGAGGTCAACCGTCGCCCTATAGGGCAACCCGTACTGAAAGTTGAGGAAAACGAGAAAACTTCATGTTTGCGAGAAAATGGTCAGGGCAAACCGTCGCCCCTATAGGGCGGCCAGTGCCTTAGTCGGCCGACGACCTATAGGCGGCCGTGTACACGAGCAAAAATCGAAAGCAGAACTTCTCTTTTCATTTTTGATGAGTGCGACCGGTTGTGTTAGGGTCGACGGTCGAGGTGCACGCGTCGACCGGCCGCCTGTAAATTGATGTTACGTTATTTCAACTTCTATTTCTGCGCGATCGGTCGCATTCTTAAGTTTGATGAAAAAAATGTAAGCTGTTGTGCGTGGACATCTTTTCCTTAAATTGTGGAATTGATTTCTAACATTTATAATCTTGATTTTAATTGCAATTTTTTTGTAGAAATCAGATTCCAAGAGGAGCCTATCAAGTATCAATCATCTCCTATAAATAGAGGAAGATTTGAAGCACAACAATAAGAGAAAAACTACAACACAACAAGATACACTCAAGAATACACTTGTTCTTACATTGTCTTATTTCTTGTTGTAATTTGCCTAGCTATTCACTTTCACATTCTTGAGGTCTAGGCTTTTCTTGATTACACTTGCACTCTATTGTATTATCAATTATCGAGTTGTAATCTTGAATTTGGGTAATCATTCAACACAAGATATATCCTTGTGAGTGTTCTTGTGGTAAGAACACACTTGGGTGATCTAGGTGTTAGGTGTAAGAAGATTGTGGTAATCTTCTTGTTGAGGTGTTGAAGAATTTGGTATTCTTCAAAGTTGAAGATTGTGGTAATCTTCACAAGGTGCCGTTGGAGATTGTGGTAATCTTCAAGTGAGATTGTGGTAATCTCAAAGGTGGTGTTGAAGAAGAGTGTGGTGCTCTTCAAGGTGTTGTTGTAAGTTGGTGTTGTATTAATTTGTGGTAAATTAATAAAATCTTTTTTTTTTTTTGAAATCCATCCGGATATCTTGGGGTGGTAGAGGATTAGGCCCTAGGTGGGTTGAACCTCTATAAATCGACGTGTGTGTAAGTCCAAGCGGCTACGATAATCTAGAGGGGGGTGAATAGATTATCTCCATCTTTTCAATTTCGCCTCTTTTTTAAAACCGAATGCTCAAATACAATAATAAAGGTGCGGAATATAGACAACACACGTCGATTTAAAGAGGTTCAACCCACCTAGGGCCTAATCCTCTACCACCCCAAGATATCCGGGATGGATTCGAAGAAAAAGAATTTTATTAATTACAAAATTAATACAAATTCAACTTACAACACCTTGAAGAGCACCACACTCTTCTTCAACACCACCTTTTGAGATTACCACAATCTCCCTTTGAAGATTACCACAATCTTCCTTCAACGGCACCTTGTGAAGATTACCACAATCTTCAACCTTGAAGAATACCAAATTCTTCAACACCTCAATAAGAAGATTACCACAATCTTCTTGTACCTATCACCTAGATCATCCAAGTGTGCTCTTACCACAAGAACACTCACAAGGATATCTTGTGTTTGAATGATAACCAAAAATCAAGATTACAACTCAATAATGAATAATACAATTTGAGTGCAAAGTGTAATCAAGAATAGCCTAGACCTCAAAGATGTGAAAGTGATAAGCTAGGCAATTTTACAACAAGAATAATAACAATGAAAGACCAAGTGTTTGCTTGAAGTGTATCTTGTTGTGTTGTATCTCAATTGTAGTATTGGTTGCTCCAAAACTTCCTCTATTTATAGGAGATGATTGATCAAGCATAGGCTCCTCTTGGGGATTGAAAATCTACAGAAAAATACAATTAAAATCAAGAATATAGTGTTAGAAATCAATCCCACAATTTAAGGAAATGTGTCTGTATTGTCAAACGGTCATATTTTTTTTGTCATACATACATGGGCGACGGCCGCACGAGAGATAAGAGAAAAAGAGAACACTTTGAAAATTACAACAGGCGACCGGTCGGCGTGAGGCTTCGACCGGTCGACCCTGTCTCAACCGGTCCCTCTCGTTTCAAAAATGCAAGGTTTTAGTTCTGTTTCAAAACGAAACTTGCAGTGTACGGGTCGACGCCCGGGTGACGGCCGACTCGACTGCTTGTTTTCCTTCCGTCTCATTTTCTGTTTCTAAAAACATCTTGGTCACGGGTTGCCCTATAGGCGGCCGGTCGACTTCACGAGACAGAAATGTTGTCCAATTTTTGTCAAAAATAAAACCCAAGAGATACTCCAAAATTTAGTAAAAACAGTTTAAACCAATCGAGTATTTAGACAACATTTAGGAACCTTGTTAAGGAGTGAAAAATCCATTGAAATAAAATCATTAAAAGTGTTGTCCATTATTATCAAAAATAAACTTGAGGAAATACTCCGGAAAATATTAAAAACCATTTTAAATCATTTAGGAGTATTTGGACAACCTTTAAAAGCATTGTTTTGGTGACAAAATAAAATCATCAAAATTAAGATAAAAACATGTATCAAACAATCTCCTCCTTTTTGATGATTACAAACCAAAACAATTTTTTACACAAACTAAGAGAGCAATTTTGGAAATGATTTTCCGGTAAAAACATTTGACCGTTTGGAAGCAACCAAAATTTCCAAAGAATATTAAAGCAACCAAGTAGGGAGTAAATATTTTTCAATAATAAGCACAAGCTCCCCCTATCAACAAGCATATCAAGAATAATGTAAAAGCAATTATCCATAAGCTAAAAGCTTTAGCTTTTACAATTTGCTCAAGAGCTTATAAGCTCCCCCTGTCACAAAACAACATTAAACAATAATATAAGTCCATCAAGCAGCAATTGGATTAAGAACAAATCACAACTAATGGCTTTAATGAGCCATATCTTATAGCTTTTATGACAAGCTTTTATTAGCTTCTTTGAGCTAATGAGCCAATATCCTGTTTTTCTCCCCCTTTGGAATCATCAAAAAGAATGTTAGGATGGTGAAAACACCATACAGTAATATCAAAGCATGCCAAAAGGACGGTAAAAACCGTTTGAGCAATTTAAAGCATAATCATCCAAGGAAAGTGAGAGAATTGAAACATAAAAGATCCATAAGCTCATTAGTATGCTAAAAACATGATTTCAAAAAGATTTTAAGACATTTTGAAGCAAGAGAATCATGTAGAAGTTGAAGATTTCATTGCGACATTTTAACAAACACCTTGTGTGCGTGAAAAAATAGAAGAGGTTGTATATAACCTTTGTAAATGGTTCAAGCCAAAAAAAATTCATATCATCAATCAACCTCATTACAAAGCTCAAAAAAAAATCATATGCACCATATGCAATAATTAGTTCATCAATTGAGAAGCTCAAAGTAGATTCTCAAGGTTCAACCCAATTGAGATAAGCTAAGAATGATCAAGGCATTACAAATGCCAAAAATTAGAGCATCCATCAAGTAATAAGTCAAGCTTTCAACAATACATGTATCAAATATCCCAACTAAGCAAAATGAACAAAGCATTAAGAGAAGCACTTTTACCATCAAGTACTTCACACCAATTATCAAACAATGCTTGAATTAGAGTATTTTTACCATCAAATACTCCATCAAAATCATGATCATCCACAAGTCATTATCAACTTGCAATATTAACCCTTTTAAGAAAAACAAGCAAATATCATTAGTACAAATGAGTTTTACAAAAGTTCATAAAAGTACAAAGCAACTTAAATGAAAATGCTAGAAAGTAAAGGGGTGGGGTAACATCATTCCTCATCCGAGGAGAAGCAAGATCCGGGAATTAAGTCCTTGATGAATTTCTTTAACTTGCCGATAGACTTTTGCATGTTGGAGGTCTTTTGCTCCAAAGCCTCATACCTCGTCTCATGAAAAGCCCTCATCTCATCAAATTCGGCTTGAGTATACCTCCTAGGCGTTTGAGCACCGGTATTACCCTCCGGATTGCTCGGTTCGCCCTCTTCCACCAATCTTGCGGCCCAGGCGTCATCAAAACGTCATTAGGATCGGGAGACTCTTGACCTCTTCCTCTCGCCATTTTGGTTGGTCGGGATTTCCATGTTCTTACGCATAGTGACCATTTGGGTGATGTTATCAATGTCGAAGTCGTTTTGAAATACCTCCGAGTTACACTCCGGCGAAGGTAGTCGATTGAATAAGAAGTTTACAAATCCAATTTCCCATAACCAACTTCTTATTACCTTGAGTAATGGACTCGATAAGACATTGAATAAGTATGGCACCAAAGTTAAGTGGTTCCCTCCTAGCAATCTTATAAGTCAAAAATAATCCATATTGCTAGGCATCTTTCCCGACTTACCACAAATGCAATATGCGACAATGACCGATAAAATACGATGCTCAAGTGTCATTGCCAACAAAGAATACTTTGGCCATACTCCCAAATACGTCTTGACTTCTTTCATCGACACCCCAATATTTCATCATTCCAAGTCCCACAAGAGAAATAATCCCAACCACCTTCTCTAACATGTAAAAGCGGCAAATATCATTGGGAGTCCATCTAAAATGACGACCCTTTATAAGCGAATTAACGGCAATCGGCTTTCTATCATTATCATATTCGACCCACATATTGGCATAAAAGAGTTGGATAATATCATCATCATACAACACATAAGCATGCTCCCATAAATACATCCAACCTTGCTCCTCAAAAAATCCTCTTATAGTAGGATACTCATTTGTAAATGAACTAAAACGACACATTTTAGTCCGAGCAATAGATTTACCTCCCATCCCCGAATCCTCATAGTACCATTCCGCATACTTATTGATGAAATTAATAGCATTGCGTGAATTAGGAGCTTGAGTAACAAGAGGTTTTTACCTTTCGCCCAACGGCAATTTTCGAGCGAAATTGTTCGCGAAGCTCGGTAATTTGGGCCCGAGAGAGAATGGGATTTTGAACATCATCACCTTCTTGAGCCACGTTTCTTTGAGCGGCTCGAATATCCCTTTGTTCGGCCGTCTCGCCGATTTCTCAAATACCCTCTCCGCCCTTTCTTCTCTTAGAAGTGGGATTTTGATCGGTGGAATTTCTTGGAGGAGCCATATATGTAAGATTCTTGTGAAAATAAGAAGATTAGCAACAAGAATCGTGAAAAATGATGAAGAATTGAAGATTTTAAAGAAAAGGGGATGATATACGCGATAAGGGTTTGGGGGATTTTTGTTCTTTTACGAAAGTGAAGAAACAGGACCGTTTTATGCTTGAAAAATAACCCTGGGCGACCCGTCGGGGTGGGCGACGAGGTCGAGGTGCGGGCGGCCGTGTCGCCCCTGCCGTGACCGTCCCAGTGATTTTTCTTTCTCCGAGAGTTTTCCAAAATCCGATTTTTCACCCCAAAAGTTTTAAAACTTTGCAAAAATATAAGTTTGGACTATATCCAACAAATATGGGTTTTGGGAAAACATATAAATGATAAAATCGAGACTAAACACGTAGTGCCTTTTAAAAGAAAATATTTGCAAGATTAATTTGGGGCACTTAAGGGATCAAAATGAAATATCTTGAAAGATATGTGCATAAGCATAAAATCGAGTTTAAAGAAAAATACGAGTAGACATACCTCGATGGTTTAAGAAACTTGATGACGTAATAGCCAATGAGTATGAAATATGTATCCTACACAATTCTTAGACAACATTTTCATAGAAAATTCAAGTGTAGGCAAATAATATGAGATATCAAATAGAGCTTATGCTATAAGATTTCATAAGAGATAATAAGCCACATAAGTCTAATAAAATGCTCAAGAGTTTTAGAAAATCATGCAAGGTCTCTTTTTTTTAAAAAAATTGAAACTCATAAATATATAAGAGACCTATTTTAAAAATAAATACTTGAAAATTCATTTTGCAATTAAGACACAATTAAAAGTATGCAAAAAAATACAAATGGGGAGATACGGTTTACCAATTCGCCGTTTCCATGGGTTGTGTCTTTCCCATTGTTGATGATATCTTCCCATTGAGAAGTCACTTTGTTGATGATGACTTCTCCATTTCCAAGTTTGGTTACCTTCCCATGGTTGATGGTTTCTTCTTCTTTGAAAATCATCTTGTTGATGATGTCTTTGCCATTTCAAGGATTGTGTTCTTCCCATTTTTGATTATACGCTCTTCTTGGAAATTGGCTTTGTTGAGAGTAGTTTCTCCTTCTTTGATCAAATGAAACGTTCATTTGATGTTTTCTTGTGGCATGAATTTTCTCCGATTTTTGCTTCGGGTACCTAATAGCACATTGTTTTGTGGTACCCTCATGTGTTTTGGTCCTTTAAGATTAGCTTTGAGACTTTTAGGTCTCCAACAATATTTAGAGCTATTTCTAGCCCGACAAGAATTAGCCGTATGACCCTTTTTGCCACAATAAAAACAAGTAATAATTCTAGGAGCATAATGACCAATATGCATAGTGACTTGATCCTTTTTCATATGATTAACAACATTAGGCTTATGATCAAGTTCCTTATCACAATTATGAATATCAACAATATTGGACATTTTATTGGTACTCAAGTTGGATTTTAATAAATGCTTTTTCATGCAATCAATATTCTCAACAAGAGTACTATTTTCTTTTTCAAGGTTTCTAACCTTGTCAAGTGTGGTGGTGTGAGCACATGATAGTGATTCATAAGAAGTAAATAAACTATCCTTATCATTTTTGAATTCCTTTTTCAAATTTTTGTATCTAACAAGTAAGCTTTGGAATTCATTTTGAAGTTCATCATAATCATTTTGTAAATCACTATAATCATTTTGAATGACAATATCATAGGAAGTAGAGGGTTTAAGACATACCTCATTTTCTTCATTGATGCCCATAAAACAATATTCAACTTCTTCATAATTGGAAGTTGTAGGAGGCTTATTCCTTAGATTTGAGCTTGTATGATCTTGAGAAGTAGATGCTTTTGTTTGACTCCTTTCATTTGCAAATACTCCATAGATGGCTTCTAATTTTTGCCATACTTCATGTGCGGACTTTATTCCTACAATATGTTCATATTCTAAATTAGTAAATGAACAATACAAAATATTTAAAGCCTTACCGTTTAAGGAGATGATTTTCTTTTCTTCATCATTGAGCTTTTTGAAGCCTTTTGAGGTGTATGGTGTATCTTTCGTCGGAATGGATTCTCCATTAATGACGGTGTTCCAAATGTCGAACCCGCAACCTTGTAGATAGCATTCCATTCTTTCTTTCCAAAAATTAAAATTCTTGGAATCAAATAGTGGTGGCTTGGTGGTGGAGGTGTGCCGGATAGATGAGCTTCGTTCGTAGCCGTCGATCGTTTCTCTTCACTCGCGATGTGAAACGAGCTTGCCAAAGAGTTTGGCTCTCGATACCACTTGTAAGTCCAGCGGCTACGATAATCTAGAGGGGGTGAATAGATTATCTCCATCTTTTCAATTTCGCCCTCTTTTTAAAACCGAATGCTCAAATACAATAATAAAGGTGCGGAATATAGACAACACACGTCGATTTAAAGAGGTTCAACCCACCTGGGCCTAATCCTCTACCACCCCAGTATATCCGGGATGGATTTGAAAAGAAAAAGAATTTTATTAATTACCAAAATTAATACAAATTCAACTTACAACACCTTGAAGAGCACCACACTCTTCTTCAACACCACCTTTGGAGATTACCACAATCTCCTTTGAAGATACCACAATCTTCCTTCAACGGCACCTTGTGAAGATTACCACAATCTTCAACCTTGAAGAATACCAAATTCTTCAACACCTCAATAAGAAGATTACCACAATCTTCTTATACCTATCACCTAGATCATCCAAGTGTGCTCTTACCACAAGAACACTCACAAGGATATCTTGTGTTTGAATGATAACCAAAAATCAAGATTACAACTCAATAATGAATAATACAATTTGAGTGCAAAGTGTAATCAAGAATAGCCTAGACCTCAAAGATGTGAAAGTGATAAGCTAGGCAATTTTACAACAAGAATAATAACAATGAAAGACCAAGTGTTTGCTTGAAGTGTATCTTGTTGTGTTGTATCTCAATTGTAGTATTGGTTGCTCCAAAACTTCCTCTATTTATAGGAGATGATTGATCAAGCATAGGCTCCTCTTGGGGATTGAAAATCTCTGAGAAAAATACAATTAAAATCAAGAATATAGCTGTTAGAAATCAATCCCACAATTTAAGGAAATGTGTCTCTTGTCAAAACGGTCATATTTTTCTTTGTCAATACATAGGGCGACCGTCGCACGAGATAAGAGAAAAAGAGAACACTTTGAAAATTACAACAGGCGGCCGGTCGGCGTGAAGCCCGACCGGTCGACCCTGTCTCAACCGGTCCCTCTCGTTTCAAAAATGCAAGGTTTTAGTTCTGTTTCAAAACGAAACTTGCAGTGCCGGTCGACCATTGGCGGCCAAATCGGCCCGGACGTCGACGCCTTGAAGCGGCCGACTCGACACTTGTTTTTCCTTCCGTCTCATTTTCTGTTTCTAAAAACATCTTGGTCACGGGTTGCCCTATAGGGCGGCCACGTCGACCACGAGGCAAATGTTGTCCAATTTTTGTCAAAAATAAAACCCAAGAAATACTCCGAAAATTTAGTAAAAACATTTTAAACCAATCGAGAGTATTTAGACAACATTTAGGAACCTTGTTAAGGAGTGAAAAATCCATTGAAATAAAATCATTAAAAGTGTTGTCCATTATTATCAAAAATAAACTTGAGGAAATACTCCGGAAAATATTAAAAACCATTTTAAATCATTTAGGAGTATTTGGACAACCTTTAAAAGCATTGTTTTGGTGACAAAATAAAATCATCAAAATTAAGATAAAAACATGTATCAAACAGTGTGTTGTTTACATTCCGCACCTTTATTATTGTGCTTGTGCATTTGGTTCGAAAAAGAGGGAAATATCGAAAAGATGGAGATAATCTATTCACCCCCCCTCTAGATTATCGTAGTCGCTTGGACTTACACATTCTTCTCAAGTCGACGCGAAAATGTCGATCAATGGGGGTTAGTATTCCCCCAATCAGTATTGTCCCTGCATCCTGCTTGGAAACATACACGGCATGTTCCACAAAGTGAGCCACCATGTTATAAGGGGTGAGGGTTAGCATACACCATAGCGGTATAGTTCCCGAGCTTGCATACCTCCGTTATTGTGTCGAGCGTAGACGAAGTGAGTTGTTACCTTTTGGATGTAGCGAAAGATGAGGTTTTGGAGTGATGAGGCCTTAGACGAGCGTGCCGCATATAGCATCGGGCCAGTCTCCGGTGTCTGAATCAACAATCGCCAGAAATCATACTGGCTATAATTCGCTACTGGCCGAAAAGGGGCATTAGAAGGTACCCCAAAAATCTCATTAAGTTGGGCGATAGATACATGCCTCCACTCATTTCCCAGTCAAAAACAGATCGCCCGGGGTTCGTTGTTTGCTCTCATTTCCGTAATGTCCGGTGTGCTTAGAAATTCGAGCGCTAGCATTTTATACGTCGGCCACCGCCTTTGCATGAAGGCGGTCCACCCCACCTGTTCGAACATCTTCCAAACCTCTTCATGTATCCCAAGATCTTGGGTACAATCGTCGTCAGCATATCTCGTTGGCGTGAAAGAACGAGTGATCAACCTATTCCAGTGCTCTAAAAAATCGGCCTCAGTCAGCAGAAGTCCATTAGCCTCGGGCCTGTCTGGGTGTGGCTCCCGCCGAGCGGCAGCGGCTCCCCTTTGGCATCCATCCCGACCTCGTTGGTTCCTTTGGTCAGCCATAAGTTCGAGTTTGTACCTGGCAAAACAAATGTGAGATTCCGAGCATGCCAAGTAAAACAAGAACACGATGAATTTCATACAACAAATCAAATACGGCATAGTGTCTCATCCCTACAATTCAATCAACACTTAAGCTCCCAAGCCCAAATAACAATGTAATTGCAGAGAATCCTAGTCACTAACACCCTAAAAAATCAAGCTCATGTACAATTCATCATGAAATCAACCACAAATACCCGAATTCAACAACCCACAAGGTGTTTGATAAAATGCCCACTAGAAAAATCAAGCTAAAACATGGCAAATTCATCAAAACATGCATCATATATGAACTCTAATCCATAATCTACAAGAAATTCGAAACAAAGTGTGAAGTTCGTACCTTAATTCTCGAAAATTAGGGAAGAGATGAACTTGAAACCCTAGGCTCCTTTTCACACTAATTCCTTCTCCAAATCGAGTTCAAGACCCCAATTCGTGTGTGTGAGGTGTGGGTGATGAGTTAGCAATGAAATCTCAGTGAAGTTTTCAAAAATTTTGAGAGGGTTTTCGAGCTTGTGTGCTTGAGCGCGAGGGAGAGTAAAAATTGTGAAGAAAAAATAACCCACTGCGCGACTTAAGTCTGTCTCAGCCGACACACACACACGGGTCGTGCGCCTTGCGCATGGACTACCCGTGCGGGGTGCCGCAAATTCAGCCTCAAATCCTGGTGCCCGCACGGGTCATGCGCATGGCGCACGCCCTGCCCGTGCGGGGCATCGAACTTCAGCTCCGAATTTTTCCATTTTTTTATTTTTTTATTAGGTAAAGCAAAAAATCCTAACCTATGAAAGCATAAAAATCCTAACTTAGCAAAGGGAAAACAAAACATGGGAAGAAGTAAAACATCAAACCGTTGGGTTGCCTACCAACAAGCGCTAAATTTAACGTCTAATAGCTTAACGCCTGTATACGCGATCACGATTCTAACAAAGTGAGGGGAGTCACTTCTTCATGTCTTTCTCCTTGCCAATTCAACTCGCATAAATTCGAGCCTCCTTTGAATGCCTCTAGCGTAGAAGTCACCCGTCGGTCAAATGCCATATTCGTCTCATTTGCATCGTGTGAGCGGCAGTACACGCGTGCTTCTGAGCTGCTGGCCCTTTCCGCGTGCTTCGCTTTCTCACTATTCAGTACTTCCTGCACATGATCTAAACCACACACATAATAACTCGGATTAAAATTATTAGCATATGAATCAACGACTGATAACGATTTACAGCTCTCTACTTTATCATGAGTTTTCCCAGCTTTATAGATTGAGAACAACACTTGCTCATCATTAACTCGTAATATGAGCTCTCCTTTTTGCACATCTATCAAGGCTCGTGCAGTGGCTAGGAATGGACGCCCAAGTATCAGAGGGACGTCTCGATCTTCCTCCATGTCAAGCACCAAGAAGTCCACGGGGGATATAAACTTCTCTACCTTCACGAGCACATCTTCCACGATTCCCTTGGGATATGTGAGTGATCATCCGCAAGCTGCAAGGTGACCGTGGATGGCTTCACCTCTCCTAATCCAAGTTTCCTCAAAATGGACAAGGGCATTAAGTTAATACTTGCTCCTAGATCACAAAGTGCTTTATTAAATACAACACCACCAATAGCACAAGGGATAGTGAAACTCCCTGGATCTTTGAGCTTCTGTGGTAATTTCCTCTGAATGATCGTGCTGCACTCTTCGGTTAAGTTGGTTGTCTCGAATTCTGCCAACTTTTTCTTCTTTGACATCACTTCCTTCAAAAACTTCGCATAATTGGGCATCTGCTCCAATGCGTCTGCAAAAGGTATGTTAATATGCAGTTTCTTAAAGATGTCCAAGAATTTAGCAAATTGGGAGTCTAACTTTTCCTTTTTAAAGCGTTGAGGTAAAGGGAGTGGTATAGAAAACTTTGAAAGATCAGAGTTAGAGAAAGATTTAAGCTTCTCAACCCCTTTTTGTTCAGCAATATGACCCTCGACTCCTTCCTCGGCCTCAACATCGCCCTTTGCTTCTGTGTGTTCATCTCCCTGGGTCGAAATTACCCGTTCGGCATCACGCACGGGCCGCCCGTGCTCAAACGCACGGGTCATGTGTCTCATGTTCTGCTCCTGGAAACCTTCGGTACCACGCACAACCTGGTCGTGCTCTGGCGCACGGGTCGTGCGTTCTTCAGTTTTTTCTTCACTTCCCAGAATTTTCGGCCCCTCATACTCCGTACCACTCCTCAGACGAATGGCGTTACACTGTTCCCTCAGATTGACTTTTGTGTTACTCGGAAACTGGCCCTTCTGATGTTGTCCACCAATGATCGCCGCTAGCTGGCCAATCTGAGTTCTAGGTTTTTCATTCGTGAATTCACAGTGTTGGCCAACTCCGTGATATGTGCCTTGATCTTGTCTATCTTAGCCTCATCTTTATTGAACCGGTTCCTCGTTTCACCCATGAACGAGGTGAGAATGTCCTCTAAAGATGGCTTCGCCTCCGCATTAATGACACTGTTTGTCACACTAAACCCCTATGGTGGTTGCATCATATTCTTCGTGTTCGCATAAGAGAAGTTTTCATGGTTCCTCAAACCCGGATGGTAATGGTTAGGAGTCTGATTGTTCCGGTAATTGTTGAAATTCCAGTTGTTTACGTAATTTGCTTCCTCCATGGGATCTAGAGGGACTCCCCCATTACTTGCACCCACGTTTCCATCAGTCCCCTTTGTCAATACACTCAACTAATTGGTCAACGCCGTCATCTGAGCTGCCAATGCCTTAATTGGGTCCGAATCAGTGACTTCGGCTACCCTTTTTACATTAGTTCTCTCGGAGGGCCACTGATAGCTATTCATTACCATCTCTTCAAGCAAGTTAAATGCATCTTCTGGGAATCTTGCAAGTAAAGCGCCTCCTGCTGCGGCATCTACAAATGACATGTAAGTCCAAGTGGCTACGATAATCTAGAGGGGGGTGAATAGATTATGCCGATTTTTCGCAAATCGCCCTCTTTTTCGAATGAACAAGTAATTGACAAGAAAGTAAATGCGGAAATTAAACAACACTCGATGATTTATAGAGCTTCACCCCACCTAGGGACTACGTGCTCTACCACCCCTATATATCCGGTGGATTTCAAAAAGAAAAAGATTTTATTAACAATTACCACAATTGTTACAACACCACCTTTGAAGATTACCACAATCTTCTTACAATAACTTCAAGGAGATTACCACAATCTTCCTTCAACACCTATGAAGAGTACCACACTCTTCAACACCTAAGATCACTCAAGTGTGTTCTTACCACAAGAACACTAACAAGGATATCTTATTTTGGATGATAGAAAAATTCAAGATTACAACTCAATAATTGAAGTATACAAACTTTGAGTGCAAGTGTAATCAAGAATGAAAAGCCTAGACCTCAAGATTGTGCAAGTGCAAGAACTAGGATATTACAACAAGAGTATAAAAATGAAGGCTTGGAGAATTTGCAGATTTCTTGTTGTGTATTTGCTTGTATGTGTTGTATTTTGTGTCTTCAATTCATCCTCTATTTATAGGAGAGTCTTCACCAACATAGGCTCCTTCTTCTTTACTTTTGTCTACAAAAAAAGGATCACAAGATGTAGAAATATTCTACAAAAATGAAAAGTAAATCTTGCTGATAAGGATTGCAACGGTTGAAATTTTTCTGTCAAAAAAACACATAGGGCGACCGGTCACCCTATAGAAAATTTTGAATGTTGGAAGAAAATAGTGCGATCCAGGTATAGGTTGCGGGGGTCGGCCGTGCGCCCGAGTGCGGCTGGTTTGGTCGGCCTCCCGGACCGTCCCCATCTTCAATTTTTTCAAGTCAGGATGTTCTGTTTCAATTTGTGCGATCTTCAGGTACCAGTCGACCTTTTAGGCGACCGGTCGACCTTCAATCTTGAAATGTTATCCGATTTTTATAAAAAAAAAAAACTTCAAGAAATACTCCAAAAAAATTAGTAAAAACATTTTAAATCACTTGGGAGTATTTGGACAACATTTATAAACATTGTTTTGGTGTAAAAACCAATTAACATAAAAACATTAAATATGTTGTCCAATTTCTTATCGAATAATAAACTCTAAGAAATACTCCAAAAATTAGTAAAAACATTTTAAAACATTTAGGAGTATTTTGGACAACATACATAAACATAGTTTTGGTATAAAAACTCATTTAAACATAATCATCAAAATCTTGATAAAAACATTTATCTAACAAACTCCCCCTTTTTGATGATTACAAACCAAAACAATTTTAGGAAGTTGATTTTAAAACAAAACAAATTTTCCGGTCTAAAACATCAATCCATTATAAGCAAGATTCATCATAAGTACAAACACACAATGATAGGAGCAAAGATTTTTCAAAATCATTTTTGCACAAGCTCTCCCTATCAATATGCATATCAAGAACAAGTATAAAAGCAACCAACTAAAAGCTAAAAGCTTAGCTTTTACAACTTAAGCTTGAATTTTATGAGCTTATAAGCTCCCCTGTCATAAAACATCATTAGTCAAGCATAAAAGTCCATAATACATCACATGGACTAAGTATTGTTCATAGCTTTTGGCTTTAAAGAGCCCTAGCTTATAGCTTTTCTTGCAAGCTTATTTTCGCTTCTTTGAGCGTATGAGCATTTTTCCTGTTTCTCCCCCTTTGGAATCATCAAAAATAATGTTAGCACGATAAAAACATCATATAATTATATCAAAGTGCGCAATTTAATCGATTTATCGAGCATATTGAGCATTTAAGCTTAAATTCCGAATAAAAGGGAAACAATTGCTCATTTGATTTGTAAAAGCTCATTTGATTGATAAAAAATGATCTCTATAAACTTATAAAACTTTTCAAATCAAGAGAATCATGTAGGTGATGAATATTTCATTGAAACATTTTGTCAAACACTTGGCGTGCGTCGAATAAAACAAGAAAAGTATAACGCCTTTGTGATTCGTTTAGGCCAAAAAATTTCATCACCAATTGCAATACAACAATATTCATTCATCACCAATCATCATATACAACATACTAATACAAGAATTTCATCAAAATAGCAAGATACAAGTACATTCTCAAGGGTTCAACCCAATTGAGATAAAAAGGAGAAATTCTTACCATTTAATCGGTAAAGATGAGCAATGATGATGATAATCGAGCCTCATGAAGTTCAAAATGTAAAATATATGCAATAAAACAAATTTGAAGTGAAATTCGTGTGTAAAATGCGAAGAGGACGAAAAATGGACAAAATGAGCCAAAATGATTGTGACTGAGAACAGAAACGTTTTTAACCAAATTTTAGGCATGGGCGACCGGTTGGGGGCACGGGAGACCGGTCGACATCATGGGCGATCGGTCGGCCTTGCCCCAGTCAGCCCAATTGTTCATTCTGTTTTCCACAATTCGTGGTTTGAACCAAAAATTCGATTTTTTTCCCCTAAGTTTTAAAAACGTGCAAAATGCAATCATAGACCTCATTCAATATGCATTATGCCTAACCGAGCTCGTATTGACGCAAAAGTCTTGGAAGATAGCGGTTTTGTAAAAATATCCGCTAATTGATCTTGAGATGGTACAAAAGATATCTCAATTTTTCGTTTTGAAACACAATCCCTTAGAAAATGATGTCGAATCTCAATATGTTTAGTACGGTTATGATGAACCGGGTTTTGAGCAATATTTATAGCGGATATATTATCACAAAAGATAGGAACACTTTCAAAAGAACATTTGTAATCTGCTAAGGTATGATTCATCCAAAGAAGTTGTGTACAACAAAATGCCGCGGAAATATATTCGGCTTCGGTCGTTGAAAGTGAAACACAATTTTGTTTCTTTGAAAACCAAGAAACTAGGCAATCACCTAGAAATTGACATGATCCGGAAGTACTTTTACGATCATCAATATTTCCCGCATAATCCGAATCACTATAACCTTTAAGAGAAAAATTTTCATTCTTTGGATAAAATAAACCATATTGAATAGTGCCTTTCAAATATCGAAAAATCCTTTTAACTGCACTCATATGAGATTCTTTGGGATTGCTTTGAAAACGAGCACATAGGCATACGGCATGAAGAATATCTGTTCTACTTGCGGTTAAATAAAGTAGACTACCAATCATATCTCGATACTTAGATTCATCAACCGGCTTGCCTTTTTCATCTTTGTCAATCTTGACATTTGTTGCTATTGGGGTAGAGACGGTTCTTCCTTCTTCAATTCCGAACTTCTTCAAAAGTTCTTTTGTATACTTGGATTGTGAAATGTATATTCCTTCTTGGCATTGTTTAATTTGAAGTCCAAGGAAGAAGTTAAGCTCCCCCATCATGCTCATTTCAAATTCACCTTGCATTAACTTAGAAAATTTCTTGCACAAGGATTCATTAGTAGCACCAAAAATAATATCATCAACATAAATTTGCACTAATAAGCAATCTTGCCCTTTTTCAAAAACAAAGAGAGTAGTATCAACTTTACCTCTTGTAAAACCATTTTGCAAAAGAAAAGAGCTAAGTCTATCATACCATGCACGGGGTGCTTGTTTTAAACCATATAAGGCCTTTTTAAGTTTATAAACATCATTAGGCCTAGAAAATTTTTCAAACCCCGGAGGTTGTTTTACATAGACTTCTTCTTGAATAATACCATTTAGAAAAGCGGATTTAACATCCATTTGGTAAAGCTTGAAATTTTTAAAGCAAGAATAGGCAAGTAAAATACGAATAGCTTCTAAACGTGCTACAGGTGCAAATGTTTCATCATAATCAATACCTTCTTCTTGACAATATATTACCTTGAGCTACTAACCTTGCTTTGTTTCGAACAATATTTCCTTGGTCATCGAGCTTGTTCCGAAATACCCATTTTGTACCAATAATGGTTTGAGATGGAGGACAAGGTACTAATTCTCATACATCATTCCTTTCAAATTGATTCAACTCCTCTTGCATTTCTAAAAACCAATCCTCATCTTCAATAGCTTACTTAGCATTTTTAGGCTTTTTTTGAGATATAAGAGCTTTCTCGGCAAATTTTTCTCGAGTCATTACTTTATCAAGGGGATCACCAATAATAAGATCTTTTGGGTGATCTCCCTTAAATTTCAATGCTACGGGAAGATCCGAAGTATCACCTTTATCTTCTTGAGGAACATTTGAGCTTGAAGGTTGATCATTTTGAGTATCATCTTGAACAATGGGTTCAACAATATCCTCTTCATCACTTTCATCATTGGGTATCATTTCAACACCCGAAGCTTCATTGAATTTGACATGGATGGATTCTTCAATAACTCCACTAGTTTTATTGTAAACCCGATAAGCTTTGCTCTTAGTTGAATACCCCATAAATATTCCTTCATCGGCCTTAGGATCAAGTTTGTCCAATTGATCCTTAGTATTCAAAATAAAACATTTACATCCAAATATTTTGAAATAACTAATATTTGGAGTTCTTCCTTTCCAAAGCTCATATGGAGTTTTATTCATTTTAGGACGAATATAAACTCGATTAATGACATAGCAAGCGGTACTTACGGCTTCGGCCCAAAAATATTTTGGAAGTGAAAATTCATTGAGCATGGACCCACTCATTTCTTGAAGTATCCGATTCTTCCTTTCGGCTACTCCATTTTGTTGAGGTGTCCTTGGAGCCGAAAAATTGTGACTATATCCTTTGGTTTCACAAAAGACTCTAAATTCTCCATCAAATTCTCCACCTCGATCACTTCGAATAGACTTAATAGTATCTTCATTTTCATTCTCAATAAGTCTACACAATTTAACAAACTCATTAACGGCATCGCTTTTATTTGTAAGAAATAGAGCCCAAGTATATCTAGAAAAATCATCAAGTATAACAAAAGTGTAATATTTTCCACTTAGACTTGCCGTACCAATATCCCCATACAAATCTAAATGAAGAAGTTGTAGAGGTTTGGTAGTGGAAATTTCATTTTTGGGCTTAAAACTACTCTTAACTAGTTTATTCTTTTGACAAGTGTCACATAAGCCAAGATTTTCAAAATTCAATTTGGGTAGTCCTTTTACATGTTGGTTTTTGTAAATAGTTTGCAAATTTTTATATCTAGCATGTCCAAGTCGCCTATGCCATAAACTAGTTAAATCATTATTGGCGACAAGACAAGAAACATTTTGACTAACCAAATCACTTGTACAAATTTTGTAAAGATTGTCTTTTCTAATTGCTTCACAAATAATTTTATCATTTTTGGAAATAAGGCATTTTTCTTTATTAAAAACAACATTATAACTTGAATCACAAAGTTGGCTAACACTTATCAAATTGAACTTAAGCCCTTCTACTAAAAGAACATTACTAAGAAAGAAAGAAGAGTTACCAATTTCTCCATTTCCAAGAATTTTTCATTTGCCATTGCCGAACATGACCATACCCTCTTCTTGGAGCTTGATGTTGGTAAAAAGTTCTCTTTTTCCGGTCATATGGCGTGAACATCCGCTGTCCACGAGCCATTTTGAATCTTCCATTGTTGTTATAGCCCCTATAACCTACAAAGGAATTATTTTTAGGTGCCCTATAATTTTGGGGTCCATGGGGTTAGCCTTGAGACCTTTTGGGTCTCCAATAATAGCTAAAATTATTCTTCAATTTACAATTACTAGCATAGTGTCCATTCTTACCACAATAAAAACAAGTAATAATACGAGGACTACTAGCACGTCAAAGGTTGGACCTTGGTCATTTTTCTTAGAAGCATTTTGAAAAGATTTGTAACCAAGTCCTAATTTAGAATGCTCACCTCTTTTGAGCATCTAAAATTTTGTGACTTTATCCGTACTTAAATTGAATCGATGCACATCCTTTTTCAAATTTTCAATATCATTTGTGAGCGTTTGTTTTTCGGTTTCAAGAGTACGGACCATAGTAAGAGTAATAGCATGAGCCTTATCAAGAGAATCATAAGAAGTAAATAATTTATCTTTTTCTAGTTTAAGCTCTTTATGCTCCTTTTTCAAATTCTTGTATTTAACAATCAAATTTTGAAACTCATTTTGCAATTAATCAAAATCACATTGTAATTCATCAACTAGGGAAGAAGATAAAGCATTAGAGCGTACCTCGGTATTTTCATCGTCTATGGCCATAAGACCATGTTCGGATTCTCCTTCCTCGTTGGTTGTTTCAAGTAATTCATCCCAAGTTTTGACATCCGCATTTAACGCCTTCTTTTTTAAAAGACTTTTTCTTCTTTTGTTCCTCTTCCGCTAATTTCGCAATCGGCTATGTAGTGCCCGATTTTCCGTGATTTGAAACAAGAATTGTCTCTAGGCTTTCTTGCTTTATTTTTGTTTACAAATTTTGCAAATTTTCTAACAAGAGCCGCTGTTTCTTCATCATCCTCATCACTAGCATAATAAACATTATTAGAAGAATATGCTAAGCCTTTAATAATATTTTGCGTACCCGGTTAGAGGTGGATGGTTGAGAATTTTTCCTCTCCTTGAGATATACTTCATAAATGAGGAGATTTCCAATGATCTCATCGAACTTGAGAGTTTCGAGATTTTGAGCTTCCGTGATTGTCGTCACCTTTTCGGACCATGAGCTGAGAAGGGCGTTCAATACCTTGGTCACCTTGTCTTCTTCGGAGATGACCTTTCCAAGAGCCACAAGAGGATTGACAATGTTGTCAAGCCTTTCCACCATTTTTTATATGCTTTCACCATCATGCATATTGAAATTTTCAAAGTCTTTCACAAGCATTGTTTTTCTTGCTTGCTTCACTTTCTTTGTGCCCTCATAGATGGTTTCTAATTTTTTCCAAACTTCATGTGCCGACCTTATGCCTCTTATACGATTATACTCGGTGGCAGTAAGAGAGCAATGCAAAATATTTAAAGCCTTACCGTTTAGAGAGAAGGCCTTCTTGTCATTTTCATCGAACTCCTTGAAAGGTTTAGGAGTCGTGGTGTCATCCTCCAATTTGTTGGTTGGTTGATCAACTCCTTCAATGACCACATTCCAAATGTCAAACCCGCACCCTTGTAGAAAGCACTCCATACGGTCTTTCCAAAATGCGTAGTTGTTGGCGTCGAATAGTGGTGGCTTGTTGGTGGAGGCGCCGGTGGTGAGGTAGTTTTCGTTCGTAGCCATGGATCTTTCCTCTTTACTCAGAACGAGCTAGCCAAAGAGTTTGGCTTTGATATCACTTGTTAGTCCAAGTGGCTACGATAATCTAGAGGGGGTGAATAGATTACGCCGATTTTTCGCAAATCGCCCTCTTTTTTGAATGAACAAGTAATTGACAAGAAAGTAAATGCGGAAATTAAACAACACTCGATGATTTATAGAGCTTCACCCCACCTATGGACTACGTGCTCTACCACCCCGGTATATCCGAAGTGGATTTCAAAAAGAAAAAAAAGATTTTATTAACAATTACCAAATTATTACAACACCACCTTTGAAGATTACCACAATCTTCTTGCAATACCTTCAAGGAGATTACCACAATATTCTTTCAACACCTATGAAGAGTACAACACTCTTCAACACCTAAGATCACCCAAGTGTGTTCTTACCACAAGAACACTAACGAGGATATCTTGTTTTGGATTATAGAAAAATTCAAGATTACAACTCAATAAATGAAGTATACAAACTTTGAGTGCAAGTGTAATCAAGAATGAAAAGCCTAGACCTCAAGATTGTGCAAGTGCAAGAACTAGGCTATTACAACAAGAGTATAAAAATGAAGGCTTGGAGAATTTGCAGATTTCTTGTTGTGTATTTGCTTGTATGTGTTGTATTTTGTGTATTCAATTCATCCTCTATTTATAGGAGAGTCTTCACCAACATAGGATCCTTCTTCTTTACTTTTGTCTACAAAAAGAGGATCACAAGATGTAGAAATATTGTACAAAAATGAAAAGTAAATCTTGCTGATAAGGATTGCAACGGTTGAAATTTTTCTGTCAAAAAAACACACAGGGCGACCGGTCACCCTATAGAAAATTTTGAATGTTGGAAGAAAATAGTGCGATCCAGGTACAGGTTGCAGGGGGATCGACCGGTCGCCCAGGGTTGCGACCGGTCGGCCCTCCCCTGGACTGGTCCCCTTCTTCAAATTTTTCAAGTCAGGAGGTTCTGTTTCAATTTGTGCGATCTTCAGGTACTGGTCGACCTTTTGGGTGACCGGTCGACCTCCAATCTTGAAATGTTGTCCGATTTATATCAAAAATAAACTTCAAGAAATACTCCAAAAAATTAGTAAAAATATTTTAAATCACTTGGGAGTATTTGGACAACATTTATAAACACTGTTTTGGTGTAAAAACCAATTAACATAAAAACATTAAATATGTTGTCCAATTTTTTATCGAATAATAAACTCTAAGAAATACTCCAAAAATTAGTAAAAATATTTTAAAACATTTAGGAGTATTTTGGACAACATACATAAACATAGTTTTGGTATAAAAACTCATTTAAACATAATCATCAAAATCTTGATAAAAACATTTATCTAGCATGACCTAGTCTGTCCCATCAACCCGTTGTAAAAGAAGCATAGTTGTTGATCCTCCGAAAGCCGTGTTGTGGGCACCTCCTCAATAAATCCCGAATCTCTCATAGGCCTCATACAAATGCTGGCTCAGTCAAACCGCCTCGAACTGCGCATGATCTCACTTTTGAGTCAGTGTCTTACTTGGTGGGAAGTATTTAAACAAGAACCTCTGACTTAGCTCATCCCAGGTATTCACACTCCCCTGAGTTAGGGTGCCTAGCCAGTTTCTAGCCTTATCCCTTAAAGAGAAAGGGAATAGGCGCAGACGTATAGCATCATCAGTCACCCCATTCATCTTGATTGTGTTGCAAATCTGCATGAAGTTCGCAAGATGAGAATTAGGATCCTTAGACGGGAAACCCCCAAACTGATTCTGCTACACCATCGAGATCAGTGCTTTGGCTTCAACTCAAAATTATTTGCATTGATTTGGACATTGGTAATTCCACCATAGTTGCGATTGGTCTGTGGGCGAAAGTAATCGCGAATCGCTTGCTGCTAGACTGCCGGAACCTCTGGTACTGGTAACTAATTAACGACTCTGTTGGCCCCATTGTTACCTCCGTTGTTGCCTCCATTATTTTTCCCGTTGTTGTCTTCCACGTCCGCCATAGCCTGTTCTTGTTGTCTTTCTGCTCGACTAGTAGCCGCACTAATTCGCCTAGCAAAAGCTTCAACCTCCGGTATGAATGGTGCTAGTTCTCCTTGCTTCGAGCGAGTGTTCATGCACTACCTAAACCAACTAAAGAAAACAAGTCAAACACAGTAGGAGTAAAATTAAACAACCAATAAAAGAAAAGAAAAAAAAATGTCTAAATTAAAAATAGTTCTATTTATCGCAATATTAGTACTAAAAATTTAATTAGTCCCAAAGAACGCGCCAAAAACTTTTTTCGCCAAAAATTGTTTTGGTTCATACAACCGCAAATGTACAAACAGTTTATAGGATAATGGCAAGCAAGGTCGAATCCATAGGGATCGATAAATTATTGTACTAAGTACTGGATTATAATAGTCTTATTTTTATCTAGACGATTGAATGTTGATGGATTGGTTTTGTAAACTAAAACGAGAATTTATCCTAAAATAAACAAAGTAAAGATTGATTGAAAGATTAAGGAGATGGATGGATTCATTGGTTATGGTTTCAGTTAATATCTCATTTTATTATCAGATTAATCAAACCAAAGTTATACGTATTCTTCCCTATAAAACGATCACAAAAGTAATTTACCCCATCTCTCGAGATGCATATAAAAATGTTGATTGGAATATCTATGCTAGCATCTCTACTCAACATAAGATCCAACTCTCAAAAGCGCAAAAGATTAAATATCCTCACAAATATTCACAGACTTCACCATCTCGCAAATATTCATGTCATGTACTCACAGATCTAGTATTGAAACTCATCTGTTCGAATTATGAATCAATACATCAAACAAGTTAAACTAAAGGCCTTTTGATAAAACAAGAATTAAAACAAAGTACTCGAATAGGGTTGGAAAATAATAACTTCAATTGCAATTAATCATCAAATAAAAGTATCCCTTAACCTACTCCCAAACCCGGGAATCACAAGATGTTTAGCCAAACATAGAAAACAAATAATTCATAGATAAATTATCCATGTTCATGTCTAACTAATTGAAAATAAAGATACTATGGAATGCGAAGACTCTGGGACGTCGATGATCTCTCGATCTATCTTCAATCCTCAAGCGTGTTGTTGTAGCCTTAATCGATCTCTCCAATTTTCTGGTGGAAAATTGCTCTTTTCTCTGTGTTTTAGGGCAAAAGTCTGTGTTTTCTTCGTTTGTGGCCGCTCTCTCTAAGAAACCTAGTTCAAAACCTGTCAAACTTTGTTTTCCCGCACAGGCGCACGGCCACGCCCAGCCCGTGCTAGGTGCCGTAGGAAGTTTCTTTTCGCTGAAGGACGCACGGGTCGTGCGCATCACGCACGACCAGCCCGTGCTCCATGTCGTGGCTCGAGTCTCAGTCTGGGCTAGCGCACGGGTCGTGCTAGGGACGCACGCCCTGCCCGTGCGCATCTACTGGACTTGGTACTTGTTCATTTTCTTCCGTTTCTCGCCAGGTTCGTCTGATTTCTTCCTGATTCAACTCCAAAATTCGTACGTTACTTCAAGTATCGGTGGTTCTTTACCGCAATGCTCCGAATTGTTGCCAAAATGCTACAATTATCAACAAATTCCTACAAAACGAGCAAAGCGTAATACATTTTCCACAAGACAGAAATAAAGCCCTTTTTACTCGTGTAATGCATGTATAGCAACTAATTCTAGCTACAATTAAGCCCAAAATACATGCAAAACACATATTAATCAGTTATGCCAAGAAATACAAAAAGTCAATCATGGATCGGATTGAAGACTCTGTTGTGTGTCACCGTGAGTATGGCCAAGAAGGAAGTCAAGGACTCGATCAAGGAGTGTCACCGAGGAACAATCATGAGAAGCGTTAGTCAAGTCAACTCAAGAAGTCAAGTCTCGGTTGAAGTGACAGTTGAGTTATCCATTGACCGAGTCACTCAAGTCACTTGGGGTAAAGACAAAGATCTAGTCAAGACAACCGACTCGGATCCATTGATTAAAGTCAAGAATATTACTCAATGTAGTAATATGTCAAAGTCATCGGTCTAAAATGTTAGTCCTGCACTGTGCAAAAGGAATAAACCAATGGGAAACACTTGCACCTTGTGTCGTGCACTGCAATCTTTGCGAAGACATTTCATACGAGGAAATGTCAACATCAAGGACTGCAACAAGATAAGCCAACGAACAAAAATGACATTTGAAATTAGCCTATCTCTTCAACGAGCAAAATTTCAAATGTACACTATAAAAGGCTGAGGAAGTTGTTGAGAAGAGGTTACCTGAACCACGAAAAAGCAAGCAATATTCAAGCATTTAACCTGCAAAATTCTCATAGACATTCAAGCAATTCCTCAAGCCTGAAGCTCGAAGGAAATCGATCCAATACAAGCTGTGAAGGAAAGACAACATCAAATCTGTTGAAGATGAAACTTTTGAAGAAATTAAAGGGGTCTACTATCCAAGCTAGGATTGTAGAAAGGTTCCATGTAGAACCATTATCAAGTTTGTTGGAGGGCTTCGTGATCAAATCCAAGAACTTGAGAAGTAAGTTGAAGTAGCAAGGCAGTTGCCCTGTGAAGAAGCTGAGTCGCAAGAGAAGCGGTTTTGTGTGATCAAAGGCTATCTCCCGATCGTTTCACCGCTTTGTAAACCGATCTGTTACATAGTGGATTCCTCTGGAAGTTGGAGAAGAGATGATTAGAAGAATTACCCCATCTTCGAACCTCTATAAAATATTTGTGTCATTTACTTTCAGCAAATTTACTTTCCTGCATATTACATTATATATGATGTTAGTATCATATTTGCTATCCAACTGATTAATAACTAAGTGCTAAGAAAAAAGTGTTAAAAACAAACTTAAAACAAGTCTAAGGGTGTTAAGTCTTCCAATTGTTAAAAACCAATCACCCAGTTAAGTATTTGGCTTAAGCGGTGAGTTATATCAATCAAATGACTCTATCGAGTCTGTTGAGTGGGTAACTTAGCTGAAAAGCCAACTTAGTTGTCCATCAAGGACTCAGTTGGTTTAGTCAACTCTGTTGAAATAATTTAAAAGGACTAAATCGAAAATTTGGTAAGGTTTATTCAACCCCCTTCTAAACCTTACTTCACACCCCATAGGACCTACAAGTGGTATAAAAGCCAAACTTAAAAGGACTATTTATGATGCATGTATAATTGTTATTTGAACTTATCTCATTTCCTCATAATTATATAGAATTTTATTAAAGTTGATTAAATTCAATCAAAAAAAATATTTATTATAATTGAAGAAAATATCTCAAAATATATGTATCCAAATATTATTTATATATATTACATATATCTATACATAGCATTATAATTATATATATTCATGTAAGAAGAAACTAAATTTCTGTTTAATATGAAATTATATTCAAAAATAATTTTTTACATATAGAAAATTACTTCTTATATTTATTAACGTATTTTTCATGTTAATAGATTTTTTTAATATTTATCAATGTATTTTGATATCAACTTTTAAAGTTGTGCATTTAGACTATTAGATATAAAGTTGTCTGTTTGATATTGTTTTTGGATATATGCGTATATATAAAAATAGAATAGTTTTTACTTTTGAAATATTTTATTTTCCCCTAAAATTATGTTGCTAAATATGAAACAAGACTTTTTATAAAATCCTTTAATAATTCCAACAATTGTTTAACTTTTAAAATCCTAAAAAATATTGAAATTTGAAATGACTTTATTGAAAATATAATACATTAATATTTAGCATTGGGAAATTATATTTTTTTTAAAAATTTTAATTTCTTATAGTTAAACATGTTCAATTCAATAGATACAATTCACATTTATAAAATTTATTATCAACCAAATTTGTTATACTTAAATACGGTTTTTAATATAATAATTTATTTTTATATTGTTTAACTGTTTGATTTATAATTAAATTGATTAAATTTTTATTTTAACTATTTATTGAAATTCTAAAAAATTTGCAATCAAAAAAAATGTTTTTTATAAAAATGCAATTCGTGCATCACCCATCTTGAAAAATACCAAATATGAGAACTCAAATAGAAAATTATAAATAGAGAATCCAAATAGTACAATACAAATCTTCACAACTAAATTTTAAAAAATTAAAAATTGACTTAATAACATGAATAAATAAAATACACAGTAATTATTGTCAAACTATATTTTATTGACTACTATTTCATTAATTATTGTACTTAGTTCTTAAATTATCTTATATACGCGTGTTAACTTTTCATTTATTTCACAATGAGCTTTTGCAAAAATCTTTACCCCCAATTTATACATACAAACAACTTTGGAAAATAATTTTTCATCCGAATTTACTACTACAATCTTGAAAAAAAGTATAACACCAATTTATATATTTATTAAAAATCTAGACATGACTTAAACGAAATAAACGATGTAAGTGCGTCTGTGCGGTTCTATGAAAAAACAAATTTCGATGATCGAACACAAATACATAGCCTTGAATATATTTTTTATAATTATGAAATATGATATTTTTTTTCTTTTTTGACTTATCAATAAAAAATATGAAATAATATTTCTTTTCTATTGTTTGATACTATATCAAAATTATTATAATGCATGAGATATAATTCGTATAACTATTGGGAAAATACAGACGTCACAGTATAAAACGGAGGCCTCACAAATATACACCGGTGCATCGCACGGGTAAAACACTAGTTTTGTTAAAAAAGAAATCATACGAAGAATATTTTTAAAAAAACACAATATTTTAGTTATGATTTATATGATTTTTTCTAGGTTCTTATTCGGTCCATTCTATTTTCGTGTATGTCCACCCCTATATTTTTTCTGGCTCCGTCGTTGACCCTAACCATGTCGTGATTCAGACTAAACGGGCCACTGTTGGGCAATTATTGAAAATTTTGAAATTATATATTTAAATAAATTTTAAACTGGAATATATATAACATTTGAATTTAACATTTAAAGTCAAAGCATTCATTATAAAAAAAAAGGTCATACATGATTTATAATTACATTGTATTTTAAAAAATTGTAAAATTTAAAGATTTTATAATGTAAATTTTAAAAATAAAACTATAACAATAAAAGTGAAGTATTTATATACCCGAAGAAAGTGGAAAAGATTAATATTGTTTCTTGTAGTCACTTATATGGCTATAAGTCAGAATTTCCAAAATTATATATTTAAATCTAAAATTTCAAACTAGAACACAAATAAAATTTAAAATTAACATTTAAACGTTAAATTGTTCACTATAGTTTATATTACATTGCTTTAACAAAATTATAAAATTTATATATTAGAGATCTATGTTTTAAAATAAAGCTACAATACCAAAAACTGAGCATTATATACCCAAAGAAAGCTGGAAAAATTAATACTTTTTCTTATCTTCACTTATTTATACTTTCTTTAAAGAAAATCCATGCTTAGGTATTTTGCACTAAAATAAAAGCTTCATATTTCAAAAAAAATTTAATAAATAAATCTTAAATTATAGATTTGGTGTACCATTTAGTAATATAATTTCTATCCTAAAGAATTTAATCAAACTTTGTGACTTAAAGATAAAGGAGATGTGAATTAAAAAATATTTACTAGTACAAGGTAATAAAAGATAGATATACAATTTCAAATTTTTATATATATTTTAAAAATAATGCGCTGGGGGACTAGCGTAAGGGCTTCCGACTAAATCCGGGCAAAACCGGGCCTTTTTTCAGTTCAAACGGGCTGATCCGTCAGGCTCCAGCCCACTTAACATCTTAATTCTTACAATTGCATATTCAATGAAGAATGCTAAAACCAAAATTCCAACCTCCATATGGACCATATCCAGCCAACCTCCGTGCAAAAATTGATAATAGACAAATAGTACTAGAAGAAGAAGGCAAGCAGCTAATCCTGAAAAACCTATACTAACTCCATCTACCACACCACAAGTGATATATTTACTAAGTGCACAATTTCATAACCAAAAGATCCTACTGAATTCAGCTCAAAAGTTGCTACGGGCAATAGTTATCTTTGCCAACAAATGAACCACAAGAAAATATGCTACCAAGTTACTTGATAGTAATGTAGCGATTCGTTCCATGTTTAGCCCAGTAGTTTTTCAGATCTAGCGGAACCGACAAATCACGGCCAGCTGCCGCCAGTCTAATTAGCAATCTGCTAAAAACATTTCCGCTCATTTTCCGCCCACCCATCCGCGCATGCCTCTTATTCGGCATTTGTGGGAGTGGATACACCGACAGGGCGGTCGTGCAACAAGACGACTGCCAACCCCCACTACCCCACTTGTAACATTGCCGGGGCACTCCGGTGCATGAACAAAACGGGACTGGCATAGTAGACTCATCAAACCGTATCTGGTCCATTGAACCACAATCTTGAGAGTCCCATTCGGCCTTGGATCCATCCGTCGTGACTCGCCTATTCAAATCCTCGCCTATTTTTTTCACCTTCCTTGGGTTTTTACTTGATTTCATTTTAAGATCTGTGTTCGTTTTTGTCCTTGTCCCTTTATGATATTCATCGGATTGCACAGTGTTGGAATGATGGTTTGAGGGAATGTTCGTGCGCTTCACTCCACGTGAACCACCACCTAATAGAGCAATCATTGTGCTCTCGTGAAATTGGAGGGCAGCAATGGCATTGTTGCGTTCTCTCAGGGCACTATCGCGCTCCACAATTGCTGCGTCTCGCTGCTCAATAGCGATATCTCTTTCATCCAAGGCTACCTTTTTCTCAGCCACGGCTCGATCACGCTCTTTTATAGCAGCATTCTTTTCGTCACAGAGCATGCTGATTTTTGCGTTCATATGAAAAGAATTTTGTTCCTTGATCTGATAGTGGGACATCACATTCCACTGCACAAGCAGTTAACGAAAAAATAAAGAACTTATTAACTAACGCTGCTATGTCCATCGAGAAGTTTATATAAAGACTAGTAAATTCAAGTAATACTTCTGCTCCTTTTCTCTATCGATTGAGAAAAAAAACAATATTTATTGTTACCGGAGGTACTTTGTAATAATCCACTCTCTGTCTCCTGTTTTCTCGTCCACCTTCATCCATTTCAGCCGCACTTTGTAAGGATGTCCAAACATGTGTCGCCCAATGCTAACTGAGATTAGATATATCCAGTGTTGAATTATTTGAATGCAAGTATTTTCCTGCAGTTAAGAAATAACATAAATTGAATCAATTAGAGGTTCATGCACATGCCATACTTGAAAATGCAATTTAACGGAAAGTTAATTACTATACCACTCTGCATTATTTACAATTCATATAGATATAAAGCAACCTCATACACACAAGCACCAAGCATAAATTCTATGGCAGAGACAATGGTTAATTTTGAAACGAAAATAAGTCTGAAGACATATGAATTTAATCTCAGCGCTTAGCTACAAGCCTTTTTAATAAAAATGTGAATTATCAAACTTTTCAAATGCATATTCGTAAGCCCAATCCAAATGGATGACTCTAATCATATTCAACTAAAGCAGCTTAATGTAAATCTTTTTCCATGGGGAAACTGATTCTTCAACATTAATGGATGCAACTTTTGAAAGTAAAATCATTCGTTTGGGATGAATGATTTTGAAAGAGTAAAATAATGTGATATCAAAGCACAAAAAACCTTAAAAAAATGAATCGAGTTATCAAAAAGAAACACTAATCTCAGTCTCCTATTCCTACATTCAAGCCAAAAATTGGAAGAGCTGGTTATGTTTTTATGTGACAAAAAATACTAAAAAATTATATATATCTAGCTTCGGAGGGAGATTCGAAGTTAATAACTGAATTAATATAATCAGAAGTAGCATTCATTGATTTAGTCCAAAGCATAGTATGAATGCATGTTGCAATTTACTTTTTATTTCATAATTTCTTACTAAAATCCCAGCTCCAAACATAGCCTTATTACCTTAGATTTAGGAGAAAATAAATAAATAAAAACCTAGAACTAATTCAACGAAAGATTAAGATGATACCGTATAACAGTAAAAGGAAAAGGTCGAAAATAAAAAGGAGAAACCTAATATACAACATTTCCATCAATCACAAAAGAATACATAAATATATTTCAAACACAATTGCTTAAGATAACAAATACACAGTGCAGAGACAGAGATTTACCGGAGATGGTGGGGTGGGGCTGAGGAGTTACCGGAGATGAAGGCGGAGCAATTGAAACGCATCGCCACTTTAACAGTAAAAACCCTCCTCGAACAACCTGCTTCTATTCCATTCTCTCTCTCTCCTCTTTTCTATTTTCTTTTTCTTTTTCTTTTATTGTGCTCATATGTTATCTTATTCTCGTATTTGTGGATTTGTTTTCTCTTTTTATTTTTTGCTTTCCAGTTTTTGTTGTTATGGCGAGACATGTACGAGCTGGGCTAACAGTTTTAGTAGGCTTACGATTACATGGTTTCGGGTTAAACGGGTCAATATCTAATTGGCCGGTAATATGCGAACCTAACTATATTGGGTAATTGACAGAAATACCCATTTTTTTCAAGTCAATTTATTTTTGACGCTTTCCGATATTTTTACCTAAATTTACGCTCTCCTACTTTTTACACAACAATACGCTCCAGCAAAAATTTTCGGACATTTTTACGCATTGTTTCAACATTGTTTCTAACATGTTTCAACAACTAAGAAACAATATAGAAACACCATATGAGTAAAAAAAATTAAAAATAGGTAAAAACTGTATTTAAAAATCAAAAACTTCATGGAAACAACAAAGAAACATCGAAACAACATTAAAAAGATATGGAAACAACCCAGAAACAACGTAAAAATATTTAAAATACCAGATGAATAAAAAGAGTTTAAAAAATAGGTAAAAATTGTATTTATACATTGAACATTACATGAAAACAACAAAAAATATTATTAGAACAACATTAAAAATATTATAGAACAACACCGAAACAATAGAAACAATGTACAAATAATATATGAATAAAAAACAGCATAAAAAATAGGTTAAAGTTATTTTGAAACATCGAAACATCAAAGAAACAGCATAGAAACAACAAAGAAACAAATTTAAACAATATCGAAACAACTTATATAACATGTAAAACAATGTAGGAACAAAAAATACGAAAAAAAGATAAAAATAATCAATAAATATGCAGGAGCGTAAAAAAAATAGGAACAAAAGTAAAAAATTAGGTACAAAAGTAATATGAGCGTATTGTGTGGTATGAAGACCAAAATCAACGTATTCTATGTAATTTCCCCAACTATATTCATATCGGTTTTCGGGCTAAACAAGTCACTATCATGCTAGAAGCCAAGAAAAATTAAATTTTATATTTAAATCTAAAGTTTTAAATTAAAACATACCTACATTAACATTCAAACTAAATAGGTTTTTTTAACAGAATTTTATATTGTAGATTTTATTACACAATTGTGATAGATTGGTGGAGATTTAAAAAAAAACAAAGTCGATCGTGAATCCAATTCACGAATCAAAGTTTTTTACTATTTTTAAAAATGAATTCGTGCTCCGGCCGTGATCTCAATCCACGACTGGAGAATAAATCCAAAAAAAAAAATCAGAAATCCAATCGGACTGTCAATCAATCACGATTATTAACAGATAAAAAATATCTACTCATGTTTAGGTTCTTCGGGTAATTTGGGATGTATTGACAATATTAAGTGTAGGCGTCATTTTAATTGACGCCTACACTTTTGTATTTTTATGGATATTCAAAATTATTTTAACAAATTATAAAATACATACATACACCATTTTCGTTATTTTTGCTGAAAATTTGGAGAGAAAAAGTTGTACAAAATTTTAGAGTATTGCATATTCAAGAAAACACATTATCTTCCAACAATACAAATAAATTAGAATTTTGAATACAAATATTGTAATTGATTCATATATATTCTTCAAATATATTTCAAATAAGAATAAAAAGAGGAGTAGGTCTGCAAATATACAGTGGGTGTTCGTTAAACCAGTTGTGTTGTATGTTTAATTATGTCACTTTGTTTTAATTTTCATATTCATTTGTAGTGAGTTTCTTTTGGATTCCAATTCAAATTTTCAGCAAAATAATCGAAAGTGGTATATGTTTGTATTTTATAATTTGTAAAAATAATTTAAAATATTCATAATTAAAAAAAAAGTGTTGGTGCCAATCAAAATGGCGCCTATACACATCTGACAAAAACAAAAGTGTAGGCGCCTTTGTGTTGGCGCCTACTAGCGCCTACACTTAATATTGTTAATACTTCCCAAATTACCCCCAAACCCTAATTTTTTTGTGAAAAACACAATATTGTGTTAAATTGGCCTAAAAATGACTATATGTTTTTTTTTTCGGATTTATTCTCCAGTCGTTGATTGAGATCACGATTAGAACCGAATTTTATTTAAAAAATAAATAAAAAAATTTGAGTTGTGAATTGGATTCGCAACTCAGCTTAGTCGTTAATCTCATTCACGATCCACTCTATTTTTTTTTTAAATCTCCCCTAATTTATCATAATTGTGTAACAAAATCTACAATATATAATTAATATTTTGTTAAAATATCCAACTAAATATACAAAACTAAATGATCCATAATAATAAAAACTACACATAGTTTATAGTTGCATTACGTATACAATATCTTAAGATTCAAACACTCAAATTTAACTACTCAAACTTGAACTTCTTAAATAGAATCATACAAATACGACGCAAGTACACTACTAATCAAATACCATTCTTAATCACATTTGATCTTTTATTGGACAAAGTAATATCTTTCATTTATTCTTCATCTAGAAATGAATAAAACATAAAAAAATCAATTGTTAGTAAGAAGTTTATCTTTATGTATATATTATTGAAACCAACGTATCAAAAAAAACTATAAAAGTTTCGTAAATGAGTTGAATAATTAAAATTAGTCAAAAAAGAATTAATAAAAAATAAATACTCATCTCACAAATTAAAACTATCATGTGAATTTGAAAACTATTACTAGTAAGAGATAATATAAAATAGATAGAAAATTATAATTGTATTTATATATATTAAATTGTGGGCTAACGAGTTAGTCGGTTTCTGCGGGCTAGCCCTAATAGGCATCGGGCTAAACGGTTCAGTTAAATGGGCTAATATAATTCGGCTATACCCTCTTTTTTCCGGTTTAATGGATCCATGTCTGCAGGCTCCTCACATTTTTAAGTTTTAACATCTCTAGTCATTGTGATGTTTTTGAATTTGTGGCATTTCAAGAGAATAATTTAAAATAATTAAAACTAATTTTTGACGAGATATTCTGATTAATTTTCGTTTAAGCTTCTTAAATTGCATGAGTTTGATTATTGTTTAAAACGTTGAGTTCTTAATAAAATAGTAGATAAAATTCAAGTAGCTAAATAATTTCGTTATAAATTTATTTTTAGCCTTAGGCTAAGTTGAATGACTTGAGTCAAAATTTGTTTTAATAAACAAAAATTTAAGCATATTTAAAATTCATTAGTAATTCTTGATAAGTCTTAATAAGTCATTTTTATAATAAAATATAACATTTTTTTCTTTTTTTTTTTGAAATCAAAAGGAAAGAAACTTCATTAATAGTGCAGATCGAACTGCAGTTCAGTACAAATGAAAGATGGAGGAACAATTCTCCATTCTTTGAAACCAGACATAGAATTTGTTGCTCTAGCTAACGCATGGGCAACAAAATTCGCTGATCTCCTAACAAAGACACAAGACACATTGGGCATAATATCTAACAAACATTTACATTCCTTAATAATATCCGAGAAATAAGAATTATCCATCGAATTCCCTCTTAACGCCTTGATAACTGTCAATGTATCTGTCTCCAATGTGATAACAAAAGACTTCCAATTCTCCTTTATCCAACTAAGCATCTCCTTAACACCTAATACTTCTGCCACTTCATGTATCAATGGACCCTTAATCTTTCCATGAATTGCAGCCACAAATTGTCCTTCCCAATCCCTTATAATGCCTCCAAAACCCAACTCCGAAGAACTCTCGAACAATGCGGCATCCACATTACACTTTAGACACCCCTGCTTCGGTTTTTGCCAAACAACGGCTCCATCTAATGGTAAAATACTCCAATCCACAAGCTCAGACACTTGAGCCATTTGCCATTGTAACAAAGTAGTCACAGCCATGTTAACAATTTGGGGGGAAGTTTTACTTTTTTGTTGCCAAACAATACTATTTCTATTATTCCACAAGGCCCACATCACCATTACCAATTGACATCTCATATCAGTTGAGCTTCCTGACCATAATCTGTTAAAACTTGATAGAAAAGAAACATTATCCAAGTAATTTCCATTTGGCAAAATCAACTCCCAGCAAGCCTTTGCGCAAGAACATTGGAAAAAAATATGTGCTATGTTTTTTGTAGCAATATTACAGACAGGGCACAAAAGAGATACCTGAATTCTTCTTGAGATTAATCTCTCCTTGGTAGGTAAGACATTATGGCAAGCTCTCCAAATTAAATTCTTTACCTTGGCTGGTACCTTCAGCTTCCATAATTGTTTCCAGTCGAACAACTCAGAAAAATTGTACTGAACATCCATTTCCTTACACAACAACTGATAGCCTGATTTAACCGTGTAGATGCCCTTCTTATTTCCAGACCATAACCAGCAATCCTCACCACTACAAGAGTTCAAAGGGATGTTAAGGATCAATTGCTGATCTCTAGGATTAAATAGATCAGTCACAATGTCCCTATCCCATTCCAATCCACCAGACTTCATAAAACTATTGACAGCAACATCTGGCATTTCGAATTGAGGGGAAGAGACGTAAGCATTGTTATCCGGTAGCCAAGGATCCTTCCAAACTGAAATATTTTTTCCATCTCCAACTTTCCATCTACAATGCCTGATAACAAAATCTCTGGCTGCAAGAATGCTCCTCCAAATAAAACTTGGATTGGAACCAAGTTGCGCATTTTGTAGATTAGTAGAAGAGAAATATCTTGCTTTAAAAATACGAGTCACGACAGAGTTATTGTTCGACAATAAGCGCCACACTTGTTTCCCCAAAAGTGCCAAATTAAATTCATGTAATCTTCGAAAATTTAACCCCCCTTGATTTTTATGAACACAAAGCTTATCCCAAGAGAGCCAATTAATGCCTCTAGTTGAATCTCCGCATTTACCCCACCAAAAAGAATTCATCATTCTTTCAAGCTCCAAACAAAGCTCCCGTGGAAGTAAGAATATGCTCATAGCGTAAATTGGCACCGCTTGAGCAATCGTTTTTAAAAGAATCTCCTTCCCGCCCTTGATAGGAGTTTCTTTTTCCAACCTTGCAAACGACTCCAAACTTTTTCTTTGATAAAAGAAAAAATTTCCTTCTTGTTACGCCCAACCAATGACGGTAAGCCAAGGTAAAAATCATGATTAACAGTAGCATTAATACTCAAAAATTCACAGATGCCGCTGGCTTCTTCAGGATTAGTGTTCTTACTAAATGAGATAGAAGACTTTGAAAAATTAATTAACTGACCTGACGCTTCGGAATAAAGATGGAGACATTGCTGAATTCTTGCACATTCTTCATGATTTGCTCTAAAGAATAAGAAACTATCGTCAGCAAAAAATAGATGAGTCACACTCGGAGCGCCCCTCGCAATTTGACACCCATGGATCCAACCATTTGTTTCGAATCTCCTAATAATAGCTGACAATCCTTCCGCGCATAAGATGAATAAATACGGTGAAAGAGGATCACCTTGTCTTAATCCACGCTTCGAGACAAAAGATTCAGATTCAAAATCACCATGTAAGACTTTATAACGCACAGTCGTCACACAAAGCATCAATAAATCCACCCACCTCGAAGCAAAACCCAACTTTAGTAAGATGGCTTTCAAATAAGCCCATTCAATACGATCATAAAAAATATAACATATTTAAAATTCTAAATATTTTATAAATATAAAAACAAATGAAAAAAATTTAAATATCCACGAACTCCATAGACAACGGTCAGTTGCCATAAATACCCCTAAAAGAATCAATACAAATGTCCAACTCCAACGGTCAAGATTACTCGTCCCATACATAATCCTCTTGACTCTGCTCTATAAAAACTCAAGCAAAAGCCCAAACACGAGTGAGCAAATATCAGTAAGCTAAAACAGCAAAAATGGTTAACCCCAAGGTTTTCTTCGACATGACGATCGGAGGCCAACCGGCCGGACGGATCGTAATGGAGCTCTACGCCGACGTCGTTCCGAAGACGGCTGAAAACTTCCGCGCACTCTGCACCGGCGAAAAAGGCGTTGGAAGATCTCGCAAGCCGCTCCACTACAAAGGCTCGATTTTCCACCGCGTGATCCCCGACTTCATGTGTCAGGGCGGCGATTTCACCGCCGGGAACGGAACCGGCGGCGAGTCGATCTATGGATCGAAGTTCGCCGACGAGAACTTTGAGCTGAAGCACACTGGACCGGGAATTTTGTCCATGGCTAATTCCGGACCGGGTACGAACGGTTCGCAGTTTTTTATCTGCACTGCGGAGACCGAGTGGCTTGACGGAAAGCACGTGGTGTTCGGGAAGGTGGTTGAGGGATACGACGTCGTGAAGGCGATCGAGAAGGTTGGATCTGATGCGGGAAGGACTTCGAAGCCAGTGGTGATCGCTGACTGTGGTCAACTTTAGGTCTATTTCGTGATGATGATCTGTTATGTACAAGATCTGATGATGATCTGTGGTTTTAAGTTTTTCTATGCTGTCATCTTGAATCTGGTCTTCCTTTTCAAATAAGATGCAATTTACGTTTTCGTGAACTCATTTTCCTTTTGTGGAATGTATTTTGGCTCAATGGACAGCAAAAGATTTCAATGATTTTGCTTCTGCATCTACAGTCTTATTTTTTTTTTTTTTAGTACATCTACGGTTTGGTTCTATTGAGAATTATGCTTTTTCAGTATACCATTTTCTTGCTTTTTTAAAATAATGCAAGTACGATAGAGTATTGTCTTGTAAGGATATCTTCCCCTATTATCCTCAATTGTGCTTAAAAAAAATGAGTATCAAGTTTCTCTGATTAATACTAAAGTGCGTTTTAGTTGCACATAATCACATTTTTAGCTCAACCAACAACGTATGTTGGGAATTCTATGTTGTAGCCTGTAGCCTGTAAGAGAAGTATTGGCTAGATTTGAGCATTTGTAAAATAGGCATCTTCAACCCCCAACTCTATAACCCACAATGTTACACCAAATATAAAAAAAAACATTCTCTAATCCAACTCTAAATCTTCAATGATTTTAAGTATGGCTTTGTTTGATGGTGAGACATTTATGATTGTTTGACTAGGTCCTTGCAAATGGAACTCCCAATAAGCTTTGATAAATATTGACATTATTAATACATTCTTCAAATGTATTTGAAGAATAAATTGATGTAGTTTTTTTTTTTCTTTTGACGAAAAATTGATGTAGTCTGTATAGGCAGCGATATTATATGATAATTGTCAAATAGTCAATGTATTTTCTTAGTCACAATAGTTTAAATATCTGTGTTGGGAGTCCACACATAATTTGTTCTTTTGATCTATATATCATATATGAATCTGATGTGCATCGATGGGTGATGGCTATAACTTATTCCATGAGAGACAATTACGTTATAAAAAGAATTATAAAATATTAAATGGTGTCAAAAAGTTAGTGAGGCGGATCGAATAATAATAATAATAATCAAAGAAATTGATTGGGCGCTGTGCTCTAGAGCTAGAGAATCTGATTCTGAACGGGAGGTTATTAATTTTGAGAATAAAGAAAGTGTAAAATGTATTATTGGGACAGAGGAGGCGATGAGTTATTCGCATGGCCCATCACTTTGTGATTATTTTGTTGGGGAATAATTTTGGGCTTACGACACAATTGCCCACTTTTTAGAAACAATGACACTTTTTTGAATGAGTCTCTTGTAAGACTGTAAGACGGATCTTCACATTCTCTCTCCTCCTTCACACACTCTCTCTTATAGATGTAAAACGGTTAAACGGGCACTATTAAACGAGCTAGCATATTGCGAACCTAACCCTAGCGGACTTCGAGCTAAACGGGTCACTATCGGACTATAAATCAAAAAAATAAAAAATTATATATTTAAATCTAAAATTTTAAACTCGAACATATATAACATTTAAGTTTAACATGTTAAGTTAAAGTATTCATTATAAAAAAATCTTGCATAATATATACTTATATTGCATTAATAGAATTATAAAATTTAAATATTCCATGATCTAAATTTTTAAAATTAAAACTATAATAATATAAGATAACATTATATAATATACCCATATAAAATGAAAAAAAATAATATTTTTTTTAAAAAAATATACATATGACTATAAGTCATAGTTTTAATAATTATATAATTAAACCTATTAAAGACGAGGAGATGTGAGCTTGAAGAAATATATTTTGTAATAGGTAATACGTAATAAAATAGATTTATAATATTAGAATTACATTTATTTAAAAAATATATAAAATTGGCGGGCTAGCAGGCTAGCGGGCTAGCCCGGTTAACCTACGGCCTAGCCCTAATGAGCCTCGGGCTAAACAGTTCGAGCCAAAAAAGACCTTGATTAAAACGGGCCAAAATAATTCCGCCCTAACCCTCTTTTTTTACGGTTTAAACGGTTCAGGCCAACCAGGGCCGCTGCCCATTTAACATCTCTACTCTCTCCTCCCTCCTTTCACCGCCAACAACATTCTCTTTCCTCCTTTTTTTTAATTTTTTTTCGTATTTCTCTCTCTCTCTCTCTCTCTCTCTCTCTCTCTAATTTTCTCTTTCCTTATATTTTCTCTCGCTTCTTATTTTATTCTTTTCTTCATTCTCCCATTTATTTCAAAAAAACTTGATATTTTATTTAAAAAATAGATACTTTAACTCATAAAAGTGTTACCTTAACTACATCATATTTATTTTTTATTAAGAAATAATATGGTACTTTATCTAAAAAAAGATATTTTATCTCAATAGGTAAAAATTGTATTTAAACATCAAAAGAAAACGTGAAAACAACAAAGAAATATCGAACAACATTAAAAATGGTATGAAAACAACTCAGAAATAGCATAAAAAATATTAAAAATACCACATGAATAAAAAGAGCTTAAAAATAGGTAGTAACTATATTTACACATTGAACACTACATGGAAACAACAAAAATAATTATTTTTGTTAAAAAATTAAAAATATTATAGAACACAGAAAGAATATAAACAATGTACCAAATAATACATGAACAAAAAATAGCATAAAAAAATAAGTAAATATTGTTTTGAAACATCGAAACAACAAAGAAACTGTTAGATAAATGTTTTTATCATGATTTTGATGATTATGTTCGATTTTGTTCAAATATGTTTTCAAACCAAAACTATGTCCCTAAATGTTGTCTAAATATTTCCGATCAACTTAAAATGTTTTTACTATTTTTTGGAGTATTTCTTGAAGTTTATTTTCAATAAAACATTGGACAACACATTTGTTTCAGGCTCGACCGGTCGCCCTATAGGGCAACCCGTACCTGAGTTGAGCTGAGAAACAGAAAATGGGACGTAAGAAAAACAGGGTAGGGCGACGGTCGACCAGGTGGGCGATCGGTGCGGTCGGCCGACGGCCGACCGGGCGACCAGCACTCGCAAGTTGGATTTTTGTTCCGCACTTCTCTGTTTCGTAAAATCGCTGGCAAGGCAACTCCACCGCTAAAGCGGCGACGGCGCACCCCTTCGACCGGCCCCTCTGTAAAAATTCACAGAATTCAATTTCAATCTTATCTCTCAACGCGACGGCCGAACCCCATGTTTATCAAAGAACTATCCGTGCGTTTTTCGCACAACTTTTCCCTATTTTGTGGGATTGATTTCTAACAAAATATTTTGATCATTTTAAATGGTTTCTTTTGCAGCAAATCACTCCCCAAGGAGGAGCCAATGTCCGAAATGAAAGCCAAGTCCTTTCCTATAAATAGAGGCTTCATTCAAGCAACAAGACACAACACTTACTACAAGCAAAAAGAGCATATAAAGCAAACACTTCTATATCTTGTTGTATTAGCCTAAGCACTTTCACTTGCACTTATTTGAGGTCTAGGCTTTCAATTCTTGATTACACTTGTACTCATATTGTATCAATCTTTATTGAGTTGTAATCTTGATTTTGGTCATCATTCAACACAAGACATCCTTGTGAGTATTCTTGTGGTAAGAATACACTTGGGTGATCTAGGTGATAGGTGTTTGAAGGTTGTGGTAATCTTCAAAGGTGTCATAAGAGGTTGTGGTAATCCTCAAGGTGTTGTAAGAGGGTTGTGGTAATCCTCAAGGTGGTGAAAGAGGATTGTGGTAATCCTCAAGGTGTTGTATTAATTTTTGCAAATTAATAAAATCTTTTTTTCTTTTTAAAATCCATCCCTGAGATACTTTGGGGTGGTAGAGGATTAGCCCTGGTGGGTTGAACCTCTTTAAATCAACGAGTGTTGTTTATTTTCCGCATTTATTTTTTTGTTGTCTACTCGTTGTTTCAAAAAAGAGGGTGTTTTGCAAAAAATCGGCATAATCTATTCACCCCCCCTCTAGATTATTGTAGCCACTTGGACTAACAAGTGGTATCAAAGCCAAACTCTTTGGCTAGCTCGTTCCGAGTAAAGAGGAAAGATCCATGGCTACTAATGATGCTCATCTCACCACCGGTGCCTCCACCAATAAGCCACCACTATTCGACGCCAACAACTACGCATTTTGGAAAGACCGTATGGAGTGCTTCCTACAAGGGTGCGGGTTCGACATTTGGAATGTGGTCATTGAAGGAGTTGATCAACCAACAAAGAAATCGGAGGATGGCACCTTGGCTCCTAAACCTTTCAAGGAGTTTGATGAAAACGACAAAAAGGCTTTCTCTCTAAACGGTAAGGCCTTAAATATTTTGCATTGTTCTCTTACCGCCACCGAGTACAATCGCATAAGAGGCATAAGGTCGGCACATGAGGTTTGGGAAAAATTGGAGACAATCTATGAAGGGACTAAGAAAGTCAAGCAAGCAAGAAAGACCATGCTTGTTAAAGACTTCGAAAACTTTAACATGTATGATGGCGAAAGCATCTCCAAGATGGTGGAAAGGCTTGACAATATTGTCAATCCTCTTGTGGCCCTCGGCAAAGTCATCTCCGAAGAAGACAAGGTGACCAAGGTACTAAATGCATTTCCCGGCTCATGGTCCGAAAAAGTAACGGCAATCACGGAGGCACAAAATCTTGAGACACTCAAGTTTGATGAGCTTATTGAAATCTACTCATCTATGAAGTCTATCTCAAGGAGAGGAAAAACTCCAAACCATCCACAAATCAATCGGGTATGCAAATTATTCCTAAAGGTCTTGCTTCTTCTTCTAATAATGCATACTATGATAATGATGATGATGAGGAGGAGACGGCCGCACTTGTTCGAAAATTTGCAAAATTTGTGAATAAAAATAAAGCAAGAAAACCAAGAGATAATGCTTGCTTTAAATGCGGAAAACCCGGGCACTTCATTGCCGATTGCCCGAAGCTCGACGAAGAGGAGCAAAAGAAAAAGAAGCCTTTCACAAAAAAGAAGGCTCTAAATGCGGAAGTCAAAACATGGGATGAACTACTCGAAACAACCGATGATGAAGGAGAAACCGAACACGGTCTCATGGCTATAGACGATGAAAACAATGAGGTACACTCAAATTCCTCTACTTCCTTCATAATTGATGACTTGCAATGTGATTTTGATGAATTGCAAATTGAGTTTCAAAATTTAATCGTTAAATATAAAAATTTGAAAAAGGAGCATAAGGAGATTAAGGTTGAAAAGGAAAAATTATTTACCTCTTATGAATCTCTAGACAAAGCTCATGCTCTTACTCTTACTAGAATTCATTCTCTTGAAACCGAAAAGGAATTGCTCACAAAAGAAATTGAATGTTTGAAAAATGATGTGCATCATTTCAACATAAGTACGGATAAAGTCACAAAAATTTTAGATGCACAAAGAGGTGAGCATTCCAAAACGGGACTTGGTTATAAGCCATTTCAAAGTGTTTTTAAGAAAAACAACCAAGGTCCGACTTTTGTTCGTGCTAATAATTATAATACTCCTACTTGTTTTTATTGTGGCAAAATTGGACATTATGCCAATAATTGCAAATTGAGAAATAGCTCAAGACATGTTTGGAGACCCAAAGGTCTCAAGACTAACCCCATGGACCCCAAAATTATAGGGTACCTAAAAGAAATTCTTTTGTAGGTAATAGGGGCTATAACCACAATGGAAGATTCAAAATGGCTCGTGGACAGCGGATGTTCACGCCATATGACCGGGAGGAGAGAACTTTTTACCAACATCAAACTCCAAGAAGAGGGTATGGTCATGTTCGCAATGGCAAAGGAAAAATTCTTGGAAATGGAGAAATTGGTAACTCTTCTTTTTCTCTTAGTAATGTTCTATTAGTTGAAGGGCTTAAGTTTAATTTGATAAGTGTTAGCCAACTTTGTGATTCAAAATATGATGTTTCCTTTAATAAAGAAAAATGCCTTATTCTTAAAAATGGTGAAATTATTTGTGAAGCAAATAGAAAAGGCAATCTTTACAAAATTTGTACAAGTGATTTGGTTAGTCAAAATGTTTCTTGTTTAGTCGCCAATAATGATTTAACTAGTTTATGGCATAGGCGACTTGGACATGTTGGATACAAGAATTTGAAAAATATTTACAAAAACCAACATGTGAAAGGACTACCCAAATTGAATTTTGAAAATCTTGGCTTATGTGACACTTGTCAAAAGAACAAATTAGTTAAAAGTAGTTTTAAGCCCAAAATGAAATTTCCACAACCAAACCCCCACAAATGCTTCATCTTGATTTGTACGGGGGATATTGGTACGGCTAGTCTAAGTGGAAAACATTACACTTTTGTTATAGTCGATGATTATTCGAGATATACTTGGGCTCTTTTTCTTACCAATAAAAACGATGCCGTTAATGAGTTTGTTAAGTTGTGTAGACTTATTGAGAATGAAAAAGAAGATACTATCAAGTCTATTCAAGCGATCGAGGTGGAGAATTTGACGGTGAATTTAGAGTATTTTGTGAAACCAAAGGATATGCTCATAATTTCTCGGCTCCAAGGACACCTCAACAAAATGGAGTAGCCGAACGGAAAAATCGGACATTACAAGAAATGAGTCAGTCCATGCTCAATGAATTCTCACTTCCAAAGTATTTTTGGGCCGAAGCCATAAGTACCGCTTGCTATGTCATTAATCGAGTTTATATTCGTCCTAAAATGAATAAAACTCCATATGAGCTTTGGAAAGGTAGAACTCCAAATATTAGTTATTTCAAGATATTTGGTTGTAAATGCTTTATTTTGAATACCAAGGATCAATTGAACAAACTTGATCCTAAGGCCGATGAAGGGATATTTATGGGATATTCAACAAAAAGCAGAGCATATCGGGTTTACAATAAGACTAGTGGAGTTGTTGAAGAATCCATCCATGTTAAATTCAATGAAGCTTCGGAGTTGAAAGAATTCCTAATGATGATAGTGATGAGGAGGATATTATTGAACAAATTGTTCAAATTGATGATCAACCGTCTACATCAAATGATCAACCGTCCACCTCAAATGGTCCTCAAGAAGATAGAGGTGACATTTCGGATCTTCCCGTTGCATTGAAATTTAAGGGAGATCACCCAAAAGATCTTATTATTGGTGATCCCCTTGACAAAGTGATGACTCGGAGAAAATTTGCCGAGAAAGCTCTTATTTCTCAAAAAGAGCCTAAAATGCTAAAGAAGCTATTGAGGATGAGGATTGGTTTCTAGAGATGCAAGAGGAGTTGAATCAATTTGAAAGAAATGATGTATGGGAATTGGTACCTTGTCCTCCTTCTCAAACCATTATTGGCACAAAATGGGTATTCCTAACAAACTTGATGATCAAGGCAACATTGTTCAAATAAGGCAAGGTTAGTAGCTCAAGGGTATTGTCAAGAAGAAGGTATTGACTATGATGAAACTTTTGCACCCGTAGCACGTTTAGAAGCTATTCGTATTTTGCTTGCCTATTCTTGCTTTAAAAATTTCAAACTTTACCAAATGGATGTTAAATCTGCCTTCTTAAATGGTATTATTCAAGAAGTCTATGTAAAACAACCTCCGGGGTTGAAAATTTTTCTAGGCCTAATGATGTTTATAAACTTAAAAAGGCCTTGTATGGTTTAAAACAAGCATCCCGTGCATGGTATGATAGACTTAGTTCTTTTCTTTTACAAAATGGTTTTATAAGAGGTAAAGTTGATACTACTCTATTTGTTTTTGAAAAAGGGCAAGATTGTTTACTTGTGCAAATATATGTTGATGATATTATCTTTGGTGCTACTAATGATTCTTTGTGCAAGAAATTTTCTAAGTTAATGCAAGGAGAATTCGAGATGAGTATGATGGGGAGCTTAACTTCTTTCTTGACTTCAAATTAAGCAATGTCAAGAAGGTATTTATATTTCGCAATCAAAGTATACAAAAGAACTTTTGAAAAAGTTCGCATTGAAGAAGGAAGAACCGTCTCTACTCCTATGGCAACAAATGTCAAAATTGACAAAGATGAAAAAGGCAAGTCCGTGGATGAATCAAAGTATCGAGGTATGATTGGTAGTTTACTTTATTTAACCGCTAGTAGACCGGACATTCTTCATGCCGTATGCCTATGTGCTCGTTTTCAAAGCAATCCCAAAGAATCTCACATGAGTGCCGTTAAAAGGATTTTTCGATATTTAAAAGGCACCATTCAATATGGTTTATTTTATCCAAAGAATGAAAATTTTTCTCTTAAAGGTTATAGTGATTCGGACTATGCGGAAATATTGATGATCGGAAAAGTACTTCCGGATCATGTCAATTTTTAGGCGATTGCCTAGTTTCTTGGTTTTCAAAGAAGCAAAACTGTGTTTCTCTTTCAACGGCCGAAGCCGAATATATTTCCGCCGCATTTTGTTGTACTCAACTTCTTTGGATGAAACAAACCTTAGCGGATTACAAATGTTCTTTTGAAAATGTACCTATTGTAGGTCCCAAGGGGTGTAAGTGTAAGGTTTAGAAGGGGGGGTTGAATAAACCTTACCAAATTTTTGATTTAGTCCTTTTGAATATACAGAGTTGATACTACACAGATGTGTCCTTGATGGACAACAATTTAGCCACTCAAGAGAGTTAATCTCTCAAATGCACTCAACCGAGCCGTTGATGGAATAACTCACTGTTGGTTCTAAATTAACTCAACTCGTGGTTTTGTTTTCACGGAAGACTTAACACCCTTAAATTTGATTAAGCAAGAGTTTAGTGCTTGGTTTAGTACTTATAAATTATCAAGTGGATAGCAAATTTATCGTGAGATATAAGCGATTAAAAATGCGAAATTAAAGTCTTTGAAATGTAAATGACACAATGAAATTTTTATAGAGGTTCGAAGATGGGGTAATTCTTCTACTCCTCTCTTCTCCAACTCCTGGAGGAATCCACTAGGTAATGATCGATACAAAGTGGTAATGTCCGGATACAAGTCTTGATCACACACCGATTTGATCCTTTGGGACTCGATGCGAGATGCCTTGATCACTCACCGGCTTCTCGTGACGACTCGGCTTTCTTCACAGGCGCTTGCTTTGCTACTACACACTCACTTGCTCAAGCTCTTTGGATTTGATCACGAAGCCCTCCAAAAGCTTAAGACTTGGTTCGACCTTGAACCTTCCTACAATCCTTCGTGGAATGTAGACCCTTTAATTTTTCGGTGTTTTCCTCTTCAACTCGATTGAAGTTATCTTTCCTTCACAGTGAGTGTTGGATTGATGTTCTTCGTAGTGTAGGCTTGAGGATTGAGAATGTTTCAGATTTTCTAATAATTGCTTGAACGTTGTTTTGTTCGGATCCAGAATTTGTGTCACTCTCATATATATATTTCCTCAAATAAACTCCTCGGCCTTTTATAGTGATCTTTCAAAAATTTGCCCGTTGAAGATATAGGCTTATTTTTGAAAGTCACTTGCGATCGTTGGCTTGTCTTGTTGCGATCCTTGGAATTGCCATTTCCTCGTATGAGTTGTTCTTTCACCTTTTTCGTAGTTCTAACACGGTGTAGTGCTTCCCATTGGTTCATTCCTTTTGCACGCTTCCTCGACTGAGCACTCCGAGAAAGGTGGTATGGAGATATTACTTGTTTAAGTAAATCTCTTGATTTCTCGTGCAACGGATCTTTTACGCTTATCTCGACTTGACGCATTTCCTTGCTTTCCCCAGGTGACTTGGAGTCATCTTCCAATCATTGGATGACTCTTCACACTTCAACTTGAGACTTGGCTTTTCTCGAGTTGACTTGATCGATACTCCACTCACCAGTATCTCACCGCTTCTTCATAGAGAGTCCCGTCTACTCTTCTTTGTCATACTCAACTGTCTCGCAATGAGTCTTCCTTCTAGTCTTCATTGTCTTCTTGCATGTTAGGGCGTAGGCGACTTAACTCACTTGGCTACTCTATTTATTACAATGCATTTTACAACAAGAATTGGGGTGCCAACTTTCTATTCTAAGTTTTACATGGCATTCATCAAAATCTAAACAATAAATTTCCTAACAATTTTCCCCTTTTTGATGATGCCAAAACTTAAACCATTCAAAAATGCAAATAACAAAGATACATACGATAGTGTATTGACATAGAATGTATGCGCGAAATCAATCCTTTTATTGATCATAACATTCTTGTTCTTTTACACAATCATTTACAAGGTGTATCGAGCACATATTTGTCTACAAAAATAAAGAATTTATAGCTTTATTACGGAAGACTTACATTGTATGTATTTACATAATAAAATACACGAAGGGTGTGACAAAGAACACTTCATCTCCTTCATTGTCTCCTTCTTTCATCTTGTTCAAGATCTTCTTCTCTTCTTCTCTTTTTCTCATCGTCACCGCTTCTTTTTCTTTTTCATATGCCTTCCTGGCAGCTTCATCTCTTCTTATTCTTTCCTGTCTTTCCTCCCATAGCCGAGTTTGTCTCTTGTTTTCTTCTTCTATTCTTTTCTTTTTGCATACTCAGCGTTACTTTTTAGCCACTTGCAAATTTGCTACTTGGTCAAGCCAAACCAAGAGATCCCTCTTTTCTTTCCTGGATCTACGTATTCAATATTTTTGGGCGAGGCCTGTCCGAAACCTCTTCCTCCACCACTACTTTTTCCTCTACCTCCTGGCGTGTATTGTCAGGGGTCTTCTTCTTTCCACCGATTGACCAAATGGAGTGACCAAAGCAGAGCGATCGCTGGTAGTCTCGCTCGTCGGCCTTCTTCACATAACGTGAGACCCTTTTCCCGATACAAGTCCCAAGCTTGAGCCATAGACATTTTTGCAAAGTATCCTTCATATGCGGCGTTTTAAATTCATCAACTGATCGTGGCTCTGTCCCGACATCCGAAATGGCATAAGTGTCTCTCGCTCTTTGGAATGCCTCCATGTTCTTTCAAGATGTTCATAACTCGGGCATCCATTCTTCCTTCCACTTTCTTCATCCCCTCGCTTCAATTGTTTTTCTCTTTTCACCATAGATATAGCAGTGTTGGAGTGGCGAGTCACGGGGAGTTTGTCTTTTGATAATGTCACCGTGACAGACCCCGTTGAGGGGTTTGTGCAATCATCAAGGTCACATCTTTCGATCCTTCCCCCTCAAGATTTTCCTTTCTTTTGTTTCAACACTTCCTCACCGATTTTCCTTCGCACCGCTCCTCAAGCTTCCCTTCCTTCTCAACTTCGATCACCCTTGCGCTTTAGGTATTCCTCTTCCCCCTTTTTGGCATCATCAAAGGAGAGAGGAACGCTGAAACAGACTTGCAAGCGGGAAGTCGAGCCTCGACGATAGTTGAGTTTTGTCTCGTCTCGCCGCTGCAGAGTATGCAAGACGAAATTGGATCGAGTAGCGTTGGACTCCGCTGAAATCACCTTCATCTCACCATGAGAAGGCTGAATTTTGTATTCATGGTCTCTTCCAAACGTTGTAGATCACTCTTGTTTTGCTCACGCAGCAGCTTTATCTCGCAATGTGAGCTTCATGCATGTGCTCAATATGTTCTCTCGGCCGTTTTGCATCGACATTTTCACTCTCCATACCAGCAGCTTGTTGAACAATGTCCTCAAGTATCTAACTTGTTCCACACGCATTGTTTGTTCTTGTTGCCACCATTCCCCGATCCCGATCAAGTTATGCCTCTTAAATCAAAAAGTGAGATTTGCATCTCTGTTGTCGATCGCCATATCCATAGAGGCCTCGATGCCTCTCCATCCGCTCAATCTCGGCCGAATAATGCATTGAACACTTCGCGGACTTCACCGATTCTTCCGCCGATGGGTGATGGCCATGCGGCGTCAAAATCATAATCACCGGAACAATGGTGCACGATTGAAAAACGGAGCTGGTCTGTGGGTAGCGTAGCGTCGCGTTCATTTTCTCGACTCTTCATGGAGGTCGGGTACCTCCAGAGAAAAAGGAAAAGATTCTATAAAGGATTCATCACCGCCAACCGGGATTTGTTCGATGATGAGTGGTGCGCGTGAAGTTCTTTTTTTTTTTTTTTAATCGACCTGCCGCGGCTTGAGGAGCCCGTGCGGTGGACTCCGGTTCACCGGGGTTTGTTGTGAAGTGGACCCGACCTTTGCCGAGCCTCATTTGTCTCAACAACCTTGGTCTGTCTCAATGATTTCTCCAATTGAGTAGACTGGTCCTCGGCCTTATCGGAGCGTCATCGGACGATGATGAGATTTCCATTGGTGGCTCATCATCAAAATTAAAGGTTTGACGAGTAGTCTTGGGATCGACTTGCTCGTGCTTGGAACATCCGCACCGAGTCTTTTGGATCTCACACGGATGACTCGGCCTTCTTCTTCGCCTTCGATCCCGAAAAGGTTACATCAGATTATCCCCGGGAATCATGAAGTGCGCTTATCTCCTTCTCGGATGGGTCGATGATAGCGGGAGGGATGTTCTCTACTATCTTTTACCCCGGAAGTCTCAACCTCCCGTGGCCTTCATTACCTCCAAGAGTCTCTCTTTGCGCAAATGAGGCCTTGGTCCTCCCTTTCGACGAAGTCACTGCCTTAGGTCTTCTCGTGGTGGCATCCATTGAGTCTCAACCCCATGGATTGCACTTTCATCGCCTGAGTGTTAACTCCCGGGGCTGTTCCTTCCTCAGTGCCTCGATCGCATCGCCAGCGTCATTAGCCTTCTTCAGAGCGATTGGCACCTCGGTGAGACAGTCTCAATCGCCTCGAGCTTCGTTGATGGCAACTTGCTGTTTTTTTGTGTTTGTATTTTCTCTACTACTTCGCCTCCTGGATTCGTTGTTGAGTCATCTGCAGATTCTCCGACCTTGTTGCGGTGGAGGAGTTTCCCCCACTTGGCGCACCACCGAGTGACTTGTAATGGGGTCACTCATCTCCGGACTCCGGCTATTTCTATTGAGTGTTCACCGTTGGGGCGGGTGGTAAGACACCTTCAATAGGGGTTGGCTCGACCGGATCCCCACTATCCCGCTTTCATCGCCATTTCCTTATCGCTTTCTTCCGAGTGAGGGGAAGTGGTGGCAAAGAACAACAGTGGCGATTTGCTCAACCACTCCCATTGGATCAATTTCACCGTGTTTCGAGGACTCTCCTGGTCCCTCCATCGATCTTTGCTCGTGAAGGATTCTCGATTCGTGCAATGCTTGCTGCATTTGCAACTCTTCCGTGGGCAAAGAAAGATTCTCCTGGATCCTCATCACCGCGTAGAAGACATCAAGGAGAGGATGTGTGTGTTCGTGGTGCCGAGATAGGGCGAGATCCGGCCTTCACGTGCCTCGCCTTCCTTCCTCCGCTTGCTTTTCTTTCTCCTTGTCCTTGAAGATCTGCAGGATGTCCGTGCGCTTGTCTTCATCCAATCTTTGGGAGCACAGTGGTCATCCCGAAGGAAGCTCAACAGCTTCCTCTTATTCTTCTATAAACTCAGCCGTTGGAACTGCTCCCCGGATCGACTCAATTTCCATTTCCTCCACTCTCGCAGACGATTTTGGATGTCCGGGTAAGGTGGAGATAGGATCATCACATCACTATCCGCTTTATCGCCTTCTTCTTGTGTTTCACTGTGTGGACTACGCTTGTGTCTTCCATTTGCCTCTCGTTGATCGCCTTCACAGACTTAGTCAAGCTTTCATCAATTACATCCGAGACTCTACTTCTCCAGCGAGCTCCGATATCTGCTCCACGGTGAGTGGCTGACTCAACCGGTTTCTCAAGATCGGAGTGCTTGACAATTCTTCTTCGTCTCCTAGTTTGTACCAGAGGGATTTCTGGTTCGAGACGCTTCCTCTCGAGTCTTGGGCGGCGGGGCCGGGCCGGTGTCTTTTTCTCGAGGAGCTGGCCGTCTTGTCAGCTTCTCCTCCTTTTGACGATCGGAGAAGGTATTTGTGAGTCCTTCTCGATCATTGCTGGGCAGGAGACACGGCCGCAGGGGCAGTGACTCGCTGCAGGGGCGGGAGCATGTTTGCTTTCTTTTCTTTGCAGGGGGCGCTTTTTCTTAGCACTACAGAGGCAGGCTTTCTTTCTCGGGTGGATAGGAAACAATCAGTATCTTCGTGGTCACCGATTCCCCCTCACTCGTGTCGCCTCTCTTGGCGTAGGCTCTCTTCAGGCGCCGCAGAGGTTTGCTCAACATCCTCTTGTTAACATGGAATGTCTTCCCATGTCTAAGAGGGACTCCTTTCACCTCCATCACCGCCAATCACTAGGCCATATCCTAGGGATCCTCCAAATGAGCCATCTTCCTTGAAGGATTTGTTCCCTACGCTCGCGAGTCCGCAGAGAAACAAACTCACCAGTTTATTTTCTTTTTCTCGCGATGATTGCAGCCATTACAATCAGCTTTGCTTTTGACATGATTGGTCAAAGTCCAAATTTGATGTCAATACATTTGGAAACTATATCCAACAACTTGTGGTAATCCTCCTTCAAAGATCTCTTGTTTCTTTGTGTACACTATTTTATCAAGATAGTAGGGCTTGGCTATTTCTTTCCAAGCATCGGCCAAGTTTACATCAACTTCGTTGATTTCTCGAGGCTCCTTCGATTGGTAGTGAGCAAAGGGTCGGCCAAATCTCGCGAGATAGTCACCGCTTCCGTGAATGATGACTTTATTCCTTCATCGTGAATCTCAAAGATTCACATAGAATCGCATCGACCTCCTCCACATAGGTCATCGGATATTCTAACGCCGAAACGGTTTCACCGACGCTTCCAATTTTTCAGCGATTTTCTTCACTAGGGTGTCGCGGACCTGTTTCACCATTCCGTCGAAATCCACAAGAGACCCGTGGATTTGCTTCCCTAATTTGACAAAGTCGTAGGTTGGTGCCATTTTTCAGATTTTATCAAAGAAAAACTAAGAGATTGATTTGAAGATAGATAGGGTTTCGAGAGAATTTTTGCCTTTGCTTTTGAGAGAAAGAGATGAACAGTTTTGGTAGTGTGAGAGAGAAACGGACGGAAATGGTTTAAGTATGGTTTATGAAAGGACGTGCGGGTGGTTTTTGAAATGTGATTGAAATCAACGGCTTAGATTTTGCACGCCTATTTAGCATTTAATGTCTCGTATTTAATGCGGCAAAGATTTATATCCAATCATAAGCTTGGTGTGCGCTTTATGTCCAGACACATCATCATTATCTTTGACGTATTCCTTAAAACATTCCCGCTTTGTCAAACGATCGCGTTTTTGTCACTTTGCTCATAAGTGACTCAGCTTATCCTTTAGTTGATTTAACTCTACTTCTCACGCTTCTCTTAGGGACTCACTACCAAATGACTTGTAACTCGTTCTTTCCGACATCTGGTTTATTCTTGAAATGATTTGTGTGTTCACTCTTTTTCACCCTTTTGTGTTTCATTTCTTTTCTTTGATTCTTATGAGTGTCACCACCAATTAACCCCAACTCATGTTTGAGTTCTTCATATCTTGACTCACATAATGGTTTTGTGAAGATGTCACCCTTGTTTATCGCTTGAGATATATTCCAAGATGATGTCCTTCTTTTCAACATGATCTCTTATGAAGTGATATCCGACATCGATATGCTTTGTTCTTGAGTGCAACACATGATTTTGAGTAATGGCAATTGCACTTGTGTTATCACACATGATTGGAATTTCTTTTTCCTCAACTTCATAGTCTCTCAAATTCACTTGTCTCATCCATAGGACTTGGGCACAACAAATGCCCGCAGCTATGTATTCTCGTTTTGTAGAGGTGGCTATTGAATTTTGCTTCCTGCTAAACCAGAAATCATCTGCTTTCCCAAAGATTTGACATGTGCCTCGAGGTGCTCTTCCTGTCCACTCGCATCCAAAGATAGTCGAATGTGAATAGCCAATTAGCTTGAATCCACCTTCCTTTGATACCATAGGCCTACTTCTTGCTTCCTTTCAAGTATCTCAATATTCTCTTAGTTGTTGTCATATGGCTCTCTTTTGGAGCAGATTGAAATCTTGCACATACACCTACAAAGAAAGGTGATATCCGCCTGCTTTGCCGTGAGATAGAGCAATGATCCAATAAGTGCTCAGATCTTGTTTGATCTACAGTGCTTGCCATCCGCATCCATGTCCATTTTGACTGATGTATTCATTGGTATTTTCACGAAGACTTCTCCTCCATACCAAACTTCTTCATTAAATCTCTGTGTATTTTGTTTGACTTATGAAGGTTCCATCCTTCACTTGTTTCACTTGGAGTCCAAGGAAGAATGTCGCTCTCCCATCATGCTCATTTCAAATTTACTTTGCATGAGGTTTGAAAAATTTTCACACGCTTTGTTTGTAGATCCAAAATGATGTCATCCACATATATTTGAACAAGCAAAGATACTCTTTTTGTCTTGAATTCTAAAAAGTGTTCTATCTACTTTTCCTTTTGTGAATCCATTTTCGCTTAGGAATTGTGACAAGGTATCATACCAAGCTCACGTGCCTGTTTCAATCCATATAGAGCTTTCTTGAGTTTGTATACTTTATCTCCAAGAGTTTTCTCGCTCAAATCCTGGAGGTTGTTCAACATACACTTCTTCTTCCAATAAACCATTTAGGAATGCACTTTTTACATCCATCCGATATACAATGAAATCCTTGTGAGTCGCGTAGGCAAGAAACATCCTTATAGCTTCCAATCTTGCTACATGGGCAAATGTTTCATCAAAATATATCCCTTCTTCTTGGCAATATCCTTTGGCTACTAACCTTGCTTTGTTTCTTACCACGTAACCTTCCTCGCTCATCTTATTTCGAACACCCATTTGGTGCCAATGACATTTTGATGTATGGGTCTTTGCACTAATTCCCATACTTTATTTCTTTCAAACTGATTCACTCTTCTTGCATAACTTGAATCCAATGTGTGTCGCCCAATGCTTGTGACACGTCTTTGGGCTCTATTTATGAGATGAAGCATGTGAACATTGCTTCTTGTTGAGTTCGATCTTGTTTTGACACCTTCTCTTATATCTCCAATGACAAGTTCTCGTGGATGGTCTCTCGGCTATCTTACATCGAGTTGGAGTAAGTTAGCCGGATTCACTGTCTTGCAAAATTGTGTTCTTTGTGGGTCGGCTTCTCTCGTAATCACTTAGCCGCAAATTTTCCACTTGCTTTTTGAGATTCACTATCTCATCTTCTTCCTCAATTGATAATTCCAAATTTCCAAATGATAGGACTCTTCTCGTATGGTTGGATGATTCAAATTTTATCACCGACTCTTCAATGTCTTCTCCATTTACACTTGGCTCATCGAATACCACATGAATGGATTCTTCCGCAACCATAGTCCTTTTATTGAGTACTCAGAGGCTTTGCTTTCACCGAGTATCCTAAGAAGATACCTTCATCGCTTTAGCATCAAAAGCCTTTAGATTGTCTTTGCCATTGTTGTGGATGAAGCATTTACATCCAAATATTTTGAAATATGCAACATTTGGTTTTCTTCCACCAAATCTCATAGGAGTCTTTGTCATTATCTGTTTATCATACATCCTGTTTTGGGTGTAGCAAGTCGTGTTGATTGCTTCACCCAAAATCTTTTTGTAACCCCGCTTGCCTAACATGGTCCTTGCCGCTTCTTTGAGGGTTCTGCTTTCCTTCTTTCTCGCAACTCCATTCTCACGGGAGTTCTTGCTTGCTCGGATAGTTCATGACCAATACCATTTTCAATACAATACTTTGAGTTATTATTCCATTGACAAACTCGGTTCCTCTCGATCTTATTTTGATAATGGTTTGACTCTTCTCGTTTTGAATCCTCTTCATCACCGTGGTAGTTTTTGTAGAGTTTCTTTCTTCTTACACATGAATATTGTCCATGTATATCTTGAGTAGTCATCTACTACCACCAAAGTATATTTCTTTCCACTTATGCTAGCTGGTTCCACTGGGCCAAATAGATCCATATGTAGCAGATGCAATATTCTTGTTGAAGATGAACATGTCTTTTTCTTTGAATGAAGATTTGATTTGTTTACCCTTCCGACATGCATCACATATACTTTCCTTTTTGTATACTTTTGAGTCTGAAGTCCTTCCACAAGATTACTTCTTGCAAGCTTGTTAATCGTTTTGAAATTTAGGTGACTCACTTTTTGTGCCACACCAACTTGATTCAAATTGTGCTCTTTGCTAGTAGACAGTCTTTGGGTGTTGCATTGACCAATCCACGACATACATATTCTTCTGTCTACATCCTTGAAGCACAACTTCATTTGATTCAATATCCTTGATTTGGCATACACCCATGTTGAATCCAACATTGTAACCCTTGTCACAGAGTTGGATCGATGCTTAGCAGTTGAAGTTGAGTCCTTCAACATATGCAACGCCTGTGATTTCTAATCCATTCCTCTTGATGGATCCAATGCCTCTTATTTCACCAGAGCTTCATTTCCTCCAAATATGACTTTTGCTCCTTTAACTTCCTTGAATTTGACAGATTTTTCTTATTTCTGTCATATGTCCGGAATGCCACTATCCATGTACCAGGTTCCTTGGCACTCACTGCTCCTTGAACTCGCAATCAAGGAAATTAAGTTTTAGGTACCCATACTTGTCCGGTCCCGAGGGGTTAGAATTGTAAGATGATCCAACCAACCTATAGCCAAATGATTTGACTCTAAGGGGTTGCCATCTATCGATGTCATAATCATAATTAATCCTGGCAAATTGCTTGGGGATTTTAGGTTCATACAACTGTCTCTTTTGTCTCGTATGCCGCATATGTGTTTTAGCAATTGCCTTTCTTGGGTAATTGTGGTGTCTTTGAGTGTAGTGCCTAGGTGCATATGTGTCTTTGATGAAAGCTCTTATACTTTTGGAATGGCCTTTGCTTTGAGTTCTGGCCTTTGCCATTTGGGCTTATATTCCATAGTCTATCTTTGATAGTTCACATTATTCCAATCACTTGGCTTGGATATTTTCTACCATTCCCATCATATGTATTTCTCTTATAGATTTTCCTCTGGGTTTTTGGTAGCTCGCTTCTTCTTTACAGAGTATTTTTGTTTGGAGTTTGCTTTGAGGAACTCGGTGAATCTCTTCTCACTGCCCTTTCAGCCGCACTCAACTGGTCAAGTTTTCCTTTTCGCTTATAACCAAGGCCATTTGCTTGTTCTTGTGTTTTGGAGTGAATGTGTGTGCATCATTTAGAGTTTTGGATTTTTCGACTCTTCATGACTTGAAGATCCTTTTTCCAAAGTTACTTTTGAGGTTTGACATAGCACAGAGGAATTAAATCCTAAGCTGTCTTGTCTCCACATTCTCTTTGACTCATAATAAGATCATCCAATGATTTAGATGCCTTAGTGAATGAGGTAATAACATTTTTGAGGTCATTCTCCTCTTCTCTATAGCAAGCAATTTCTCGCTATTAGTTTAGCATTTTCAAATTTAAACTTTCATTCTCATCACTATTTGACTTAGAGTACTCGGCTCCTTAGTCACTTTGAGTTTTGACTCTTGAGTAGGCTGTTTTCCTCATTTAATAGTGTGTGTGAGGATTTAATGTGTTCAAAATCTTTCATCATTTTTCCTAATGAATCATAAAGATCGGTGGGTGATGAAGTGTGTGTGTCACGATCACTATCATCGAGTCCGAGTTTGATGAGTTAGAGTGTACCTCATCTTCTTGGTCGGTTGATCTTGTTCCTTGGCCATCAAGCGGTCGAGCTTCTTCTTCGAGTCACTTGAGTAGTCGGCTTTATCGCTCTCTCAATCACCGTCTCTCTTGACTTGGGCTGTTTCAGTGATCTCTGCGACCATCATTGCCTTTTTCTTTTCTTGTCTTCTTTCTCTCAAGACCTTTCTTTCTTCTTCATTCCTCGTATTTGTTGACTACGGATATGAGCAATCAATGGCATAGTGACCTGGTTGTCTATTCCCAACATAGATATTCACCTTTTGATCAGCTCTTTCCATTCTTGGATTGTCGACCCTTTGATACTCAACTTTTTGATGACCTCGTTCTCTTGGTTGGCCTATCTTCCCTTGATTTGGAGGAGCCGAGTGTCTTCCGGAAGATTCACCCTTTCCTCTCTTGTAGTTCTTATTGAAGAACTTGTTGAACCTCTTAACCATCGGGCTATTTCTTCTGGATCAATGACTTATTTGACCTCGCCTCTCTTCCCATCTTTAACAATTAGAGCAAATTGCTTTTGGGTACAAAATGCCTCTTCCTCGGTCTTTTCTTCTCACCAAACTCGTAGGCTTTGAGGTCCGAGAATAATTCATGGTTGGATGTCTTTGATAGGTCCATGGAATGTCTCAATGCCATAACCTTTATTTCCCATTCACCGAAGACTTTTTAGGATCTTCATACACATTTCTTCGTGTATATTCCTTTGCAAAGTGCATGACTCATTTGTGATTTCTCGTGAACCGAGAGCATCCAGTTGATCCAGGTTCTCTCCCGAGATCATTTTGAAGTTCTCAAATTTCAGACAAACCACCGATAATTTGTTTTCTTTGATTTGCTCCGAGCCTTCACAAATTAATGTCGGCTTGTCCCGATTTCTTTAGCCATTTTGCATGATTTGACTTTATTGAACATGGCTTTGTCTAAGGTTTTGTAAAGGATGTCCTTGGCTACATTGTCCAGTTATATCTTTTTCTGTCATCATTTGTCCATTCAGTTCTTGGTTTTCAACCATGATCGTCCGGGAGCAACATCCTCTTCTCCTTCACCGCAGCTCTTCTTCTTACAACTGTTCACCTTTAAGATTTGCGGTGGCCCATCTTCTATTACTATCCACATCTCATCATGTAATCTTTGATAGATGAGCCTGCATACGAATTTTCCAATCATCAAATTCTTCTATTGTGAACATAGGGATGCGTGTCAAATTTGCTTCCATGATAATAACTTTTAATGATAAAAAGAGTTTTGAAAGTTTAAGTACTAAAGCAGACTTTGAAAAGTTTGGAGATCTAGTTCAAGAACTAACCGGTGAGGGTTCAATGAACCAACCGCTCCGATACCACTTGTAGGTCCCAAGGGGTGTAAGTGTAAGGTTTAGAAGGGGGTTGAATAAACCTTACCAAATTTTCGATTTAGTCCTTTTGAATATACAGAGTTGATACTACACGCTTGTGTCCTTGATGGACAATCAATTTAGCCACTCGAGAGTTAATCTCTCAAATGACTCAACCGAGCCGTTGATGGAATAACTTAGCCGTTGGTTCTAAATTAACTCAATCGTGGTTTTGTTTTCAATGGAAGACTTAACACCCTTAAATTTGATTAAGCAAGAGTTTAGTGCTTGGTTTAGTACTTATAAATTATCAAGTGGATAGCAAATTTATCACAGATATAAGCGATTAAAAATGCAGAATTAAAGTGCTTTGAAATGTAAATGACACAATGAAATTTTTATAGAGGTTCAAGATGGGGGTAATTCTTCTACTCCTCTTCTCCAACTCCCGGAGGAATCCACTAGGTAATGATCGGTATACAAAGTGGTAATGCACCCGATACAAGTCTTGATCACACAACTGACTTGATCCTTTGGGACTCGATCCGAGATGCCTTGATCACTCAAATGGCTTCTCGTGACGACTCAACTTCTTCACAGGCAAACGCTTTGCTACTGACTCTCACTTGCTCAAGCTCTTTGGATTTGATCACGAAGCCCTCCAAAAGCTTAAGACTTGGTTCGACCTTGAACCTTCCTACAATCCTTCGTGGAATGTAGACCCCTTGATTTTTCAGTGTTTTCCTCTTCAACTGATTGAAGTTATCTTTCCTTCACAGGTGAGTGTTGGATTGATGTTCTTCGTAGTGTAGGCTTGAGGATTGAGAATGTTTCAGATTTTCTAATAATTGCTTGAACGTTGTTTTGTTCAGATCTGTAACTTGTGTCACTCTCATATATATTTTTCCTCAAATAAACTCCTCAGCCTTTTATAGTGATCTTTCAAAAATTTGCCCGTTGAAGAGATAGGCTTATTTTTGAAAGTCACTTGCGATGCGTTGGCTTGTCTTGTTGCGATCCTTGGAATTGCCATTTCCTCGTATGAGTTGTTCTTTCACCTTTTTCGAGTTCGACACGGTGTAGTGCTTCCCATTGTTCATTCCTTTTGCACGCTTCCTGGGATGAGAGCACTCCGAGAAAGGTGGTATGGAGATATTACTTGTTTAAGTAAATCTCTTGATTTCTCAAAACGGATCTTTTACGCTTATCTCGACTTGACCGCATTTCCTTGCTTTCCCGGTGACTTGGAGTCGCTTCAATCATTGGATGACTCTTCTCATCACTTCAACTTGAGACTTGGCTTTTCTCGAGTTGACTTGACCGATACTCCACTCACCGTATCTCACCGCTTCTTCAATGAGTTCCCGTCTACTCTTCTTTGCCATACTCGGTTGTCTCGCAATGAGTCTTCCTTCTAGTCTTCGATTGTCTTCTTGCATGTTAGGGCGTAGGCGACTTAACTCGGCTTTGGCCACTCTATTTATTACAATGCATTTTACAACAAGAATTGGGGTGCCAACTTTCTATTCTAAGTTTTACATGGCATTCATCAAAATCTAAACAATAAATTTCCTAACACCTATCTTTTGTGATAATATATCCGCTATAAATATTGCTCAAAACCCGGTTCATCATAACCGTACTAAACATATTGAGATTCGACATCACTTTCTAAGGGATTGTGTTTCAAAACGTAAAATTGAGATATCCTTTGTACCATCTCAAGATCAATTAGCGGATATTTTCACAAAACCGCTATCTTCCGAGACTTTTTCTTCAATACGAGCTCGGTTAGGCATAATGCATATTGAATGAAGCTTAAGTTTGCATTTTGCATGTTTTTAAAACTTAGGGGCGAAAAATCGGATTTTTGGTTGAAAATTCAATTTTGAAAAATCGACAAAACAAATGGGTCAAGGAGTTGAGGGCAACCGGTCGCCCTCAACCTCGACCGTCGCCTCAACCTCGACTGCTCGCCCTCAACCTCGATCGGTCGCCTTAAGCTATATTTTGGCTTTTAAACGCGTTAAATTCTTGACTTCTTCATTTTAACAAATTTTTGGCCATTTTTCGTCCCTTTGCCAAATTCACTCAAATTTCATTCAAAAATGGATTTCATGCATCTCTTACACAACATGGACATTATATAGCATAATCATCATCATTATGGCTCACTCTTTTCCGATCAAATGGTAAGAATTTCGCTTTTTTACTCAATTGGGTGGAACCCTGAGTTTTCAAGTTTCTTGAATATTTTTGATGTATTTTTCGTATGATCATGATAAGCTTGGTTGTAGTGTTGTTATGTATGATGATTGGCTTGAATTGATGTTGAAAATTTTTGCTTGAACCATTTACAAAGGTTATATACAACCTCTTTTATTTTTAACGCGCGCAAGGTGTTCGATGATATATCGCAATGAATATTTCAGCTTATACATGATTCTCTTGCTTTCAAACGTTTCCTTACTTATTGAGATCATGTTTTGACAAACAAAACAAGCATATGAACTCTTCATATTACATTTCTCCCATTTTCCTTGAATTATTACGCTTAAATTGCTCAACGGTTGATAAATCGTCCCTTTGGCGCACTTTGATATTATTGTATGGTGTTTTCACCATTCTAACATTCTTTTTGATGATTCCAAAGGGGAAGAAATAGGAAGTTGGCTCGTTAGCTCAAGAAAAGCTAATAAAAGCTCGCAATAAGTATTGTGGACTCTAATACCTAGTCCATAGCTTGAATTTTGGACTCGGATGAAATTGATTATAAGCTTTGTGACAGGGGGAGCTTCTTAGCTCATGATGCAATCTATATAAGCTTGTTATACCTTGTGCTTCTTACTAAATAATAATCGTTTGTTGATATGCTCATAAATAGGGGGAGCTTTGTATGAAATACTTCTAACGGATAGTTTACTCATAAAACCGATAATTTTATTTGGTTTTAAAATCGTCCTCAAGAAAATTGTTTTGGTTTGTAATCATCAAAAAGGGGGAGTTTGTTAGATAAATGTTTTTATCATGATTTTGATGATTATGTTCGATTTTGTTCAAATATGTTTTCAAACCAAAACTATGTCCCTAAATATTGTCTAAATATTTCCGATCAACTTAAAATGTTTTTACTATTTTTTGGAGTATTTCTTGAAGTTTATTTTCAATAAAACATTGGACAACACATTTGTTTCAGTTTTCGACTCTATCGCTCCTATAGGCAACCCGTACTGAGTTGAGCCGAAAACAAAAATGGGACGTAAGAAAAACAGGCGGGGCCGGTCGGCCGACTGTGGGCGGCCGGTGCGGTCGGCCGGAGGGCGACCACCACTGCAAGTTGGATTTTTGTTCCGCATTTCTCTGCTTCGTAAAATTGTCAAGAAACAAACCGTCACGACTAAGAGCGACCGGTCACACCCCCTTCGACCGGTCCCCTGTAAAAATTCACGAAATTCAATTTCAATCTTATCTCTGCGCGACCGGTCGAACCCCATGTTTATCAAAAACTATCCGTTGCGTTTTGCACAACTTTTCCCTATTTTGTGGGATTGATTTCTAACAACTATTTTGATCATTTTAAATGGTTTCTTTTGTAGCAAATCACTCCCCAAGGAGGAGCCAATGTCTGGAAATGAAAGCCAAGTCCTTTCCTATAAATAGAGGCTTCATTCAAGCAACAAGACACAACACTTACTACAAGCAAAAAGAGCATACAAAGCAAACACTTTTATATCTTGTTGTATTAGCCTAAGCACTTTCACTTGCACTTATTTGAGGTCTAGGCTTTCAATTCTTGATTACACTTGTACTCATATTGTATCAATCTTTATTGAGTTGTAATCTTGATTTTGGTCATCATTCAACACAAGACATCCTTGTGAGTATTCTTGTGGCAAGAATACACTTGGGTGATCTAGGTGATAGGTGTTTGAAGGTTGTGGTAATCTTCAAAGGTGTCATAAGAGGGTTGTGGTAATCCTCAAGGTGTTGTAAGAGGGTTGTGGTAATCCTCAAGGTGGTGAAAGAGGATTGTGGTAATCCTCAAGGTGTTGTATTAATTTTTGGTAAATTAATAAAATCTTTTTTTCTTTTTAAAATCCATCCCGGAGATACTGGGGTGGTAGAGGATTAGGCCCTAGGTGGGTTGAATCTCTTTAAATCAACGAGTGTTGTTTATTTTCCGCATTTATTTTTTGTTGTCTACTCGTTGTTTCGAAAAAGAGGGTGTTTTGCAAAAAATCGGCATAATCTATTCACCCCCCCTCTAGATTATTGTAGCCACTTGGACTAACAGAAACAACAAAAAAAACAAATTTAAACAACATCAAAATAACATATATAACATATAAAGTAATACAGGAAAAAAAACGAAAACGAAAAAAGTATAAAAATAATAAAAAAAATATGCAGGAGCATAAAAAAGGAAAAAAGTAGGTACTAAAGTGATATGAGCGTATTTTGTGGTATGTTTAACGGAAAGATAATAGTTTATGTAATTTCCCAATAATTTTTAGCTTTACTTTATCCATTCCTGATCCATGTTTCATGGGGCCATCCCACTCCCCGCCCTCTAGACTCCTGTTGCTGGTAATGAGTCCGGTCGGGTCTTGCCAAGTGATAAAATTGTTAGGGCAATTGACATAAATACTCACCTTGTAAAGTCAATATCAGCTTTTTACGCTTCCCAATACTATTTTACCTAAATTTACGCTCCCCCCTTTTTTTTACACAACAATACGCTTCAGCGAAAATTTCCTGATTTTTTAATGCTTTGTTTCACAATTGTTTCAAACATGCTTCTTTTAATAAAATTGTTTCAACATTGTTTCTAACATGTTTCAAAAATGTTTCTTTTAGTAAATTTTCAGTGAAAAAAATAATTTTGTCATCGTAAAATAATCCATTTTTTACTCGAAGTATTATAAAAAAATCAAGAAATATACACATAAAAAGAGTTAAAATAGGTAAAATTTGTATTTAAACTTTGAAAACTTCATGGAAACAACAAAGAAACATCGGAACAACATTAAAAATGGTGTGGAAACAACCCAAAAATAACGTAAAAAATATTAAAAACACAACATGAATAAAATGAGCTTAAAAATAGGTAAAAACTGTATTTACACATTGAACATTACATGAAAACAACAAAAACAATTATTAGAACAACCTTAAAAATATTATAGAACAACATTGAAACAATAGAAACAATGTACAAAATAATACATGAATAAAAAACAATATAAAAAATAGGTTAAAATTGTTTTGAAACATCAAAACAACATAGAAACAATAAAAAAATAAATTTAAACAACATCGAAATAACATATATAACATATAAATCAATGCAGGAACAAAACAAAAACGAAAAAAAATAAAAATAATCAAAAAATATGCAGGAGCGTAAAAAAAATATAGGTACAAAAGTAAAAAAAAATAGGTACAAAAGTAATAGGAGCGTAGTGTGTGATATGTGTACCAAAATTAGCGTATTATATGTAATTTAAACTCATTGGACCAATTTTGCTAGTTCCACTAACTCTTGATTGATTGATAAAATGTCAATCAAATTTACAACTAGAAAACTATTAATTTGGGATAATTATTAAAAAAAATATTCTTGAAATTTAATTTTAATTATAAAAAATAGCTATTTTTTAAAATTCTAAACACCTTTAAGGTGTTACAAACAACTGGGGTTTGTATTTACTTAAAAATCTCATCTTGATCACTTGATGTTGCAATTTGCAAAACAAAGATAAATTCAGATGGAGTATTGAATTTTTTTAATTAATATATTAAATTCCATTTTTCTTGGGCCTTTGTTTTTGATCTAGGCCAAAACCCGAATAAACTCCGTTAGAATTAACTTATTAAACCTCTGAATTGTGGCCCATCAGAAACGAATGCAAAATTCAAGTTGTGCATTAATTAAAAAAGAAGGCAAAAACTCGTATAAGACCGTTTTACAGGATCTAGATTTATATGATGGATCCTATTTACCCAACCCATTGCTCATACCCGCCCATACCCGGTATTTTTATTTTTTTTCTTTTTCTTTTTAGTTTTTAATTAGGATTTTTCTTAATTCTTCTTTCCTTTTTTTTCTCTCTCTCTCTCTCTCTCTCTCTCTCTCTTGTTTTCACGTTACCCGCTGTTTCCACGTTACCCACTCCTTCTCCTTCTTATCCGACAACGGCCACTTTTCCCTTCTTCTCCGGCAACGAAGATTTCTGTTGCTATTTTCTTACTCTCCATCGCTCTGTGTTTCTCTGAGTCTTTATCGTATTTTTGGTCTGGTTTTTTTTTCTCGTTCTCTGTGTTTGCCCGTTGGTGTTTTGTGATCGCCTTTGTTACTTTCTACCATTGAAATCTTCCAATCAGATGTTGAATTATCATGCTACTCTAACAATTTTCAAACTCATTTTCATCCATACAAATGAATACGGAAAAATAAAATAACATAGTTAAAGTAACACTTTTATGAGTAAAAGTATTGGTTTAGTGAGATAAAGTATCATGTTTCTAATACAGTCACAAATTAGGAATTCTGTATAGAGAAAAAGAAAAAATAAATATGACAAAGTTAAAGTAACACTTTTATGAGTAAAAATATCCGTTTAGTGAGATAAAATATCATGTTTTTTAATACAGTCATAGATTATGAATTTGAATATAATGAAGAAGAAGAAATAAATATGACAGAGTTAAAGTAACACTTTTATGAGTAAAAGTATCTGTTTTTTGAGATAAAGTATCATGTTTTTAAATACACGGGAAAATATATATGACAGAGCTAAAGTAATACTTTTATGAGAAAAACTATAGGGGTGTGCACGGGACTTGGAGATCACCAAACCCGAACCGATATCCGAACCAAAAAATACCCGAACCGAAAATATCCGTTAACTTTTTGACTTTCTCCGAACCGAACCATACCGAAAACTTTCATGGTACGATTCTGGATATTTTTTAAATATCCGTACCGAGAACCGGACCGAACCATACCGAACCGTACCAAACCGAATATCCGAAACTAGAACCGATTTTAAATAATTTTTCATATACGCATGTATAATATTTTATCTTATTTATATTTTGATATTGAATTTACTACACATTCCGTTGAAATTCGATACTATATAAAATATAATAATAAAAATTATCAAATTAAAAATTTGACATATTTTATCAATATATCAAAAGAATAATTAAATATGAATTTAGTTCACTAACAATTACATTGTATTAATTATTTATCAAAAAAGTTTTGCCATCATATTGATTTATTTAAATATACCCAATAAATTAAATTATAAATTCATATTTGATTTTGTAGAAAATGTTTAAATTTGATGATACTTTACTTATTAAGGATCATAAATTGGACTCATCCTTTAATCAAAAAAATTAATTGAATTAAAATTAATTAAATAATTAGTAAATTGCACCCAAACTAGAATAATTCATAATCATATAATCAAGAAATTGAGACATTGAAACTATAAACTTTCGTTTCATATTACTTTATCAAAGTTATTAATTAACTATACTTTTCCCAAGTCAAGAGCCCACAATGGGCCAAGATTATAAAATATTATTTGTAATAGAGACTACTAAATTTATCATTCGTTGAGCTTCTAAACTTTTATTATTAATAATACGAATAACGTAATATCTTAAACATATTATCTTAAAATCATATTATGTTAAAATTCAAAAGGAAAAATCAATATTATGTTAAAATCCATAGGAAAAATCAATAATTAACTATAAATTAGATAAAAAAAATTATTTAAAAGTTAAATTAATATTAAACTAATAACGTAGTATAGTCTATATCATTGAAAGAAATATTTAGAATTATAATATTAAAAATTTAGCAATTAGATATGAATAAAAGAGATTTTATGTATACATTTTTTTACTATGTATTTTTAAGATTGTACCAATAAACATATTTAGATTGAAAGTATAATTGTTTAATGATTTTTATATTTATTTTTCTTTCACTTTTTTGTGGGTTTTATTTATGAATAATCTTTGAATCTCCGTTTCTCTGAACCGTCCCGTACCGTCCAATTAGAATCGAATCTCTGTCTCGAACTTTCGGGATGGTTCGGGATGGAGATTATTTTTATGGTTCGGTTCTGAAGATTTAATTTTGGAATATCCGAACTTCGGGATGGTAATGGAGATTTCTAAATCTCCAAACCGGACCGGACGTGCACACCCCTAAGTAAAAGTATTCGTTGTTTAAGATAAAGTATCATATTTTTAGTACAGTCTCATATTATGAATTCAATACAGTTAAGAAAAAAATATATGACAGAGATAAAATAACACTTTTATGAGTAAAAGTATCTATTTTTTGAGATAAAGTATCATGTTTTATTAATATAGTCACTAATTAGGATTTCAATATAGTGAAGAAAGAAAAATAAATATGACAGAGTTAAAATAATAATTTTATGAGTAAAAATATCTATTTTTTGTGATAAAGTATCATAATTTTTAATACATTCACAGGTTATACATTCATTATAGTGAAATGAAAAATAAATATAACAGAGTTAAAGTATCATGTTATGAGTTAAAGTAATCGTTTTCCAGATAAAGTATCATGTTTTTGCTAAATATAATTGTAAGTAATGTTTTTCTGCAAATTTGTATCAAAATAGAATCAAAAAAATATAGAAATTCATATCCGAATAAAAAACGTAGAGATTTGTGGTATAACTATTATCTGAAAAATTGGGGGATGGTGGAAAGAGGATAGAGATAGAGAGAGACAGAAAGCGTGAGGAAAGAAAAAAAGAAACAGGGGAGAGAGAGAAAAAGAGTGAGCGTGCAAGAGGCGAGGAAAAGGATGAGAGAGAGAGCGGGCACAGGAAGAGAGGAAAATAAGGAGGAGAGAGAAACTTTTGATTTTCTTAATAAAAAAGATCCGGATTGGGATCCGTCTTACGGATGAGAATCCGTAAGACGGTCCTATGAGAGACCTCAAAAAAGAATTCATCTTCCTTCAAAAAAAAAAAAAAAAGAAGAAGAAGAAGAAGAAGAAGAAGAAGAAAAAAAGAAGAAAGACTACACTCAAATAAAGCTTTTGTACTAAGATAATCAAGTATGGAACATTATTGGATGAAAATTAGCTTTTTTTTAGAATGATAAAAAATTACTTATAAACTCAAAAATTCTACTTATGATCCTTGAATAACAAGTATAGTTGTGAAGTTATTCATGTTGTTTGATACTATTTGTTGTTGGTATTAGGCTATTAGCTAGTTAGCTACTTCATTTTGATTTATGGCGGGGGTGTTAAAAAGAAAATGTATATTTTACATAATTACATCGACTGAGGCTAGGCTTGAACATCCTAATAATTTTTCGATTTGATATTTGCAAATTTGGCTCAGACTAACTAATTATCATTGGCTCATCGGCAATATTACTGAATTCCATTGCAATATGTTGTCCGTAAGCCATACCCTTGGCCCATCATCAAAATTACCCAAATCCACTAATTAAAATATGGGATAATTACAAAAACACCACTAAGAATCCGGCTAACTACAAAATTATCCAAAGATTTTTAGAAATTACAAAAAACCAATTAAATTTGATGTGTCTTACATTTTCCCCATTCATATGCAAAAACATATCAAAAGCCCCCTTTACGTTTATCAAAATATTACAGTTACCCACTTAAATTTAAGATGCAATCAAACCTCAAGTTTTTTTTTTTTTTTTTGTAATTTTCAGAACCTCTTGTTTTTTTTTAATTATCCCTTAAAATATTATTTATTATTATTATTATTATTATTATTATTATTATTATTATTATTATTAAGGACAAATTGAATGAGAATCCAATTCAAGTATTCAAGTTCATGGGCTTTCTTTTTGTTTTTACTTTTATATCCTCCACTTTTAGGATGCATCACTAATTTATAGGTTTTCACTTTCCCACCAAACATATCAGCACGTGAGCCACGCGGAATCAGGAAATGATAACCCAAAATATTCGCCAACTAAAAGACGAGTTGAGGGAGTGTTTGCCAAAGACATATTCAACCCTTGTATTTCAAATTATTGGGGTATTTGTACAAGTTTCACATTTTAAAAATTTACTCTCAAAAAGATAAATTATTATCAGGGCCGATCCTATCATTTTTTTGGCCTGAGTCGAACTTTTAAAATTGGGCCTCTTTCATGTACAAATTAAAAAACAACTAAAACATTAGAAGAAAGAATATCGTGCAATATATAGAACGATTCGAATATAGTTAGACTAATAAGACATCTATGTTTAAAAATCCAAATAGTTATTTAAATATAACCCGCCTTCAGTTTTGGCCGCAAAAGTGTTGATCAAAGCAGTATAATCAAGTTGTTCAATAATTCATTTCTCGATCGATAACATAGCTAACCCATTCAATCTTTTGATTAGATTTTTTTTTCTTTTTGACGGACGAACAACTTGCTTTTTTTTCATTTTGTTCCCACCTTTCCAGTTCTTTTAGGATTAATTTTTTTATTTTGCCTTTTAAAATTTAAATTGAGAAATTTTAATGTTGGGCCATCAAGAAAAATTAAAATTAATAATTAGAACCTAGCAAGACAATTTAACTTTTAAACATTGGGCCATTAAGAAAATTAAAAATAATAATTGTTAGACCTATCAAGGTTTGGTTACCCAAGGAAAATTGGCCTTTCATATTAATTTTTGTTTTATCTAGATCACAAAATACCAAAAAAAAAAATAATAAGGCAACTGCAGCCATTGGGATTCGAACACAGGAATTTGGAGAAGCCAAGATACAATGCCGCACGTATTAACCGTTGGGCTAGAGGCGTTATTTGTTCAAAATTGTACTTATTTTGTATATGTCTATACGTGGAAGGATACGGAAAAATTGGGCCCCATAAATTTTGTAATTTTTTCGTGCCCGAGTCGATCGATTCGCTTGACTAATGCTAGGACCGACCCTGATTATTATTATAATAGTTATTTTAGTCATTTATTGGATTATGTAGATGGCATGTTATGTGCTGATGAGCAACTCCTCTCACTAGATTAATAGATTTATGGTTTTTGCAGACAAATAAATGAAAATATTCATTGTCTAAATGTAAGCCCGTTGGAATCAACTTTGTGTTTTAGTGGTTGAGATGCCTGTTGTAAGGACGAATGACCCGGACTCGATCCTATACGAGTGCGCGTGTCCCCTCCCAAATTCCTCCCATTGTACTAAAAAAAAATATAAGCCCGTTAATGATTAAATTAGACCTCAGACCAAAAAAAAAGAAATAAAATAAATATTTTATTGACTATATGGCAAAATATCTAAATAACAAAAAATAATTAAAAATAAAATTTGGAATTAATATTAAAATTTGGCTTTAAATCAAAAGGTAGGTGTGTTTGGAAATTGATTCACCACCCAACCCCCTTTAAAATTCTTGAATGCAAAGAGTGGGTCCAGCCAAGCCACGAGGCTCATTGGTTGGCACTACCTACATTAATGGAGTGAATATATAATATATTATTACTACTTTATTACTATTCAGTAGTCTCTAGTCCATACCCCATATTCAATAATAATACAGCTCAATAAATACCACTACTAATATATAAAAATGAAAACAATAAATAGAAAATAGTAGTACAGCTGGGAGAAAAGCAGTAGTAGATTAGTTGAGTCGTTGACGGCTTAATTTGGTTTCACTTTCAATAAGACGTCAACATCCCCACACAATCATATGTCGGAATGAAATTTCTCCGGTAGTTTCCCACACAACGCTGGCCTTCCAACATTTTCTTTTTTTCCTTTTCCCCCCAAATTTCCTATTTGTTTGTTTTTCCCCCTATGAATTATTTGTGGTTCGAAACAACTTGAAAAAAATTGTTTCGCCTCGTGTGATTGGCGGGAATTCGACTTTGTCGGGATCTTAGATTTTTGTTTTTACTTGCTGCTGTTGTACAGAGATTTAGAGTTTAATTAGTTCTGGCTTTTTTTGTTCTATCTCTTGTTCCCCTTTTTTTACATGATGGTATCCAGATCAAGTATATAGATTCAGTATACATATAAACAGAGAGATGGCGGTTTCGGATAATACGAGAGGGTTAATATTGGCAATGTTGTCGAGTTTGTTTATTGGAACGAGCTTCATTTTGAAGAAGAAAGGTCTCCGGCGGGCTGCTGAAGCTGGTACACGCGCAGGTATCAACTATTTACTTAATCTATATGGACATTAATTTTTCACTGAAAATTTTTGAGTAATCTTTTTTTTGAGTTTTATTTTTTGTCTTATATTTACTCAAATAAAGAGATCTGTGATTCAATTAATCTGATAAATATGTAATATTCGGGGAACTCGTTTTGGACTGCAGTGAGATTCGTGATTAGTGGATTTGGTATTCAATTCTTGACTGAGATGTATTTAATTAAAGGCTAAAGCATTGAAGTGATTTTAGTTCCTTTTTTTTTGGTTAAGTTTGAGGGATGTGGTATTGAATAAACGAATCGGTTCTGCATATTATGATTTGGAGAGGAAGATAATAATACTTGCAATTATGTTGGGTTGCTGAGTAGATCAAAAATAGGTTCTCGGTTTTCCTTGCGGAAGTTTTTGTTGGTATCATCATATTGCAAAGACGAGGGAGAAGCACATTGCTAGTGTTCTCCAATAAATGCATAACTAGAATTTGCCGAAATCTATTTCTAAATGCTCGACTATAGTTCGTAAGCGTGTGCTTCAGAAACTTGAGTTGGAATTATGTAGTGGTGGAAAAACTGAAATTTATAGTAGCTTGACTGACTTTATCTTTTAATTATATTCTGGTTAACTATGCTGTCTGTTAACCGTCCTTACATGCATGATCCTTGTACTTCATTTTATATTGGGAGTGTTTGACAAACTTTTGCTTTTATAAGAAGTGATTTATTGTAGCAAAAGTAAAACAGTTGAGAATCGGTTGGTAGTGTTGCGAATAGAATTAGAAGTTGTGAATCGAGAAGTTGAGAATGTTTGGTGAAAAAGTTGTAAAAGTGCTTAATTGTTTCAGAAATATAAAGCAACAATCTCCTTGCTTTTAGATTTTGATTAAATAAAGCAGAATCAGAAGCAGAATTTAGCATTTTCAAATTCTAAAAAGTGATTATTTTAAGCCAAATTGTGAGCAACACTTTTTTTAGTGTTTGCAAACACTCCCATTGTCTATTTAGCTTTATCGCACTAGCTAGTGTTTTTATGAATAATGATTGTAAAAACCTAAAGGAAAGGACCGATAAATCTTAATTGTCTTTGCCTGTCCTCATTCTTGTCGCGAAAAACCGAATACTGGTCAAATATATTTTTCTATTGTTTGCCTCTCTATTCTGTCTCACCTATTAGCGTTTGAATACTATTATGCGTGCTATTATTATTGCAGGAGTTGGAGGCTACACTTACTTATTGGAACCTCTTTGGTGGGCGGGCATGATTACAAGTAAGTTGCCTACTTTGTTCTCCATCCCTACAATTACAAGCGTTCTGATTGTTATATCAGTAATTCATTGTTGTCCTTCTTAACAGTGATTGTTGGAGAGGTGGCAAATTTTGTTGCTTATATTTATGCTCCAGCTGTTCTTGTGACCCCTCTTGGTGCATTGAGTATTATAGTTAGGTATGTTGTCTAACTTCTCTTACCACTGTCTCTTCAGACAAACTAAACTTTATTAGGACTTCTTGGTGATGTTTACTTCACTGACATTTTCCGTGAATCTGAAAAGTGCTGTTTTGGCACACTTTCTGTTGAAGGAGCGGTTAAGACGGATGGGCATACTTGGATGTGTTTCTTGCATTGTAGGATCTATAGTGATTGTTATTCATGCCCCGCAAGAACATATTCCTAGTTCTGTACAAGAAGTCTGGAGTTTAGCAACTCAACCAGGTTTCTGTCTCTTTCTTACCTCTCTCTTTTTCTATGTCATGTTTAAGGAGGTCTGTAATAAGGCTTTAAAAAGGAATGATTTCTTGTAAAGCAGTTGATTTGCAAATAAAAGCTGAAAGTTGATTATGTTAATAGAGAATGTTAGGTGAATAAGTTGTAAAAGTGCTTTTACATTATTCAAAATGAAATCAGAAGCAGTTGCTGACATTTGATTTTTGAAAACACTAAAAACTACTTTTTCATCCAAATTAAGCTGACAATCACTTTTTTTTAAGTGTTTGCAATCACCCCCTTAGCAGCAAGCCGGCACTGATCACACCGTTGCTTATTTCTGCTCATTGCTTCTGTCTACAGCATTTCTTATTTATGTGGCAGCTTCATTATCAATCGTGCTTGTCCTAATGCTGCATTTTGAGCCTCTCCATGGGCAGACAAATATATTGGTTTACTTGGGGATATGTTCATTGATGGGCGCACTAACGGTAATTGCTTTTCATTGCAACATGTTTACACGCATTTATTGAATTTCGAAGTGACTTGCACTTCTGAAATTCAGAAGACGTTTCTGTTTCCTAAGCTTACTGCATATTCCATATTATCATGTAGGTTGTTAGCATAAAGGCTATTGGAATTGCTATTAAGCTTACTTTAGAAGGGATCAATCAATTTGGATATGCGCAGACTTGGTTTTTTCTTTCGATTGCAGTAATCTTTGTGATCACACAGTTGAATTATCTGAACAAGGTAGTCATAATGTATCGTGATTATTAATTTAGTGATGCTTTTAATTTTTTGTATTCTGTTTCTAGAAATGTATACATTTTATGCGTTAATTTTGGGATAGTTACAAAAACCACCCCTGATGTTTGGGTTAATCACAAAAAAACCCAGAGGTTTTGAAAATTACAAAAAGCCCTTTGAGATTTGATTATGTATTACACTTTACCCCTTTCAATAGCAAAACCATTTTAAACACCCCACATACATTTGTAAAAATATTACAATTACCCCTTTACACAGAATCAAACCTCAAGGGGTTTTCTGTAATTTTCAAATATCTCTAGGTTTTTTTGTAATTAATCCAAACCTTAGGGGTAGTTTCTGTAATTATCCCGTAATTTTTTATGCTTGCTAAATGTCTCAACACAAGATACTTGAGATACTTATTTTCTTCTAAATTTCTTACTAAGTAGGCATGGTCTTTGTCGAATCTTTTATTTTTCTCTTTCTCAATGTTGCTCTGTGACATGTCCTGTTCAGGCACTCGACACTTTCAATGCGGCGATAGTTTCTCCTATATATTACGTGATGTTCACAACCCTGACTATTATTGCAAGCGCTATAATGTTCAAGGTAACAGCTGTTATCTTGAAGTTATACATGCCATTATTTCATCGGAGTTTTTAGCTGAAAATGTTGGGTTCACTAACAATACTTACGCCCACTTCTGTAGGACTGGTCGGGTCAGAATGTGAGCAGCATAACATCTGAAATATGTGGATTTATTACAGTTCTCTCAGGAACAGTCATACTCCACATGACTCGAGAAGAGGAGCCAGCAACGGCAACAGGTATGGCGAAAGCTGAAGTTCGTTGGATCGAGCTCTAAACCTATGATCCGAGTGCATTTTTTAACCACACAAGTGTGTTGTGCGATAGTTTCAAAGTCTTGGTTTGCAAAAAATTTCTCTGCTCCCTCTATATTTCACACTGATAAATTATGTTCATTTTGGGAAAGTTTACAAAATCTACCCCTGAGGATTAGCCTAATTACCAAAAACTCCAGTTATCTTTCAAAATTAAAAAATACCCGCTTAAAGTGCTACAAACACCCCATTGAAGTTTGTATATACACAAAAAAACGCTCTTCTTGTAAAATAGAAACAAATGTCAAAGGGTATTTGTAAATTTAAAAGATAATTGGGTTTTTTGTGATTAAGTCAAACTTCAAGGGTAGTTTTTGTAATTAACCCTAAATTTGTTGTTTCTTGTACTTATTTTAGAAAAAAACTTTTTGATGAGCTTCATTAAATTCATCATACACTGCATACATATACACACACAAACAATTTCCATTTAATTATCACCATAAACAACAATCCGAATCTTCTATTTCCCTACAGTTTTTAACACCAGGTGAATTGAAACACCGTATGCATAAACAAATATGATGGAAGGACAATGCTATTTTCTTGGAAAGTTTACCCAAATTTGGCTATTATTTGATTGTATCCAACTGTTTACATGTTATTCTAGGTATTGGTTTACACTGTAGAAGGAGCATGAAATTTTCCTTGTAACTTTCTATAATAATACAAAATCCATTGTTTATTTCTTGTAGGATCGATAACTTGGTATGATGGAGATCCGTCAAAGGGTGTAGAAGATGCTCATTTTATCGCATTGAACAATTCAGATTACTTCCGGTAACCATTATTTTTATGGAGACATTCGTTGCAATGAATCCAAATCAGTATCCAATGTTTGGTTAATCGGCGTGAATGAATGCGATGCTTATCACTCTCACTGAAAATTTTACATACTGCCAATATTGTATGACCCGGGTCAAGAAGGTGCGCAGTTTGGATCACTGATACCTGTACAGGGAATTGCATCGATGGAGTCTCGATGAGTATTTTTGTTGTCAATGGGTTTTTGTACATGTGTTTCTGTGTTATACCAATTCTTTTTGTTTAAAGGTTTGTCTGGTCAATTGTTTATTATGTTCGTTGCTCTTTTTGGAGGTAGTCATCTCATAGCATCATGTTCTGTTTAGCATAGTGTATTCTTGTAAGTTTATACTAGCTACTGAACTAAAAGGATCAATAGAGGAATTGGATTAATATTTGTTTGAGCACTCAAGGACTCAGATTTTCTATTCCACTTAACTGAATGAATAACACGTGTCATTCAGATAAATATGGATCGTTAATTATTTAATACATCTACATTCATCCGAATAATGCAACATGAAGTGGAACAAAAAATCCGAATCCAACACTCATAGTTCCCCTCCCAAAAATCATGTTGCATCTCTGAAAGAGGATCAGTTTTCCCATTGATCGTGAAAATCTTTTCATTAAACTGCAAATGTATAGTGTAGCTAGCAGATAGCAGCGAGTAAGGTCGTATTCCTTAGGGATTGAATACGAAAGACATAAATTATAGTAAACCTCATATTTCAATTTTATTGAAGCGATCAAGATTAAAGAGTTGTTATCTAAAATAATCCTAAATTTTCAAATAAAAATAGCTAATTATTGTTAAAAACCCAAACTTCACAAAAACTTAAACAAATAGAAAAGCAATCCTATGAACATAATCTCAACATGCTTCATCAATATTAATTCTAATTAATGTTTTTTCAAAACCAGTTTTTGTGTATCTATGAGTTCAATTCCTAAAGTAGTTTATTCCCTCTCCCGAAGCAAATAAATCGTTGATTAAACAAATTGCTAGTATCCCTACTCAACAATTCATATTAACTCCCAAAAGATCTTAGAGTGAAGTAAACCCCCACAAATAGTTATAAGCCTCCCGACTCTATACTCGTTTATGTTATGAATTCGTTTTTCGTAAGTTAGAACTCATCTCCCGAATTATGAACTAACAAATAAGACATGCAAATTATTGGTCAAATAATCTATAAGAAATAAGCACGTGAATTCATAAATAGAACACAAGAAACCAACTAAGAAGAAACAATCAAATTAGAATTAACACGAATCCACAGTTTTGATCATGCCCTAGGATCAAGAAATTTAGCCTAACATATTTGAAACAAATACATAGACAAACTTGAAATCGAATAAGTTGACATCGAATTAAGTACAAAACAAAAAATCTAAACTATGAGGATAGAACCCATCTTGTCAGGATGGATTATTCTTCAAAGTCTTGAACCCTTATGCCTTCGTAGATATGAAATGTCTTGTGTCATTCGTCGTTGAATTGTGTGTCTTGCCTTAAAAGTGTGTAAAATCTCGTGTCTTAAGGTGTAAAATCATGTGGAATGTTCTTTTTCAGCTTTAGGGCTTGGTCTTCCTTTTATAGATGCTTTGAGAGATCCCTGGTAGAGTCCCGACAAAATTAGAAAACAAAATCAACCAACGGACAAAGTACACGACCATGTACTTTTATACGGTCTGGCCGTGTATTGTGTTTTTGTCTCAGTTTTTCTCTGAATCAACATACATGACCATGTATTAATACATGGTTGGGTCATGTATTCCGTCCCTGAAATTTTTCCTCAAACAAGTTGCACGAACGTGTAAAATCACACAGGTGCAAAATACACGGCCGTGCAATAATACACGGGTGGACCATGTTTTCTGTTCCTCGTCGTTTTCTTCGCGTATTTGATTATCTCTTCGAGTATTCTGTTCCTACGGATATCTTTGCAAGTTAAGCTCTGTTTCCTATAAAAATCACAAGAATACGCAGTATCACGTTCACCAAAGGAAACCAACTAAAACACACTAAATGTACATGTAAATGTACCAAATATGTACTGAAGTAAGACCATAAATGCACATATATTTTACACGTATTACCTGGTCCACTTCCCATTTCACTTTGTTGAATGATTGACACGTGTAAATAAGACATCTCAAAAATCAACAATACATGTTTATAAATACATGTCAATCATCTAATAAAGTGGAGTATGAAGTGGAATTAGAATAGGAAATCCCATGCCTTGTGAAATGTGTTTTGTGCATGAACTTATGAATTCAATTTTGATTTTTTATTTTTATTTTAATAAAGAGTTTCATCTTATATTACATATGTGCATAGAATATTTTTTAAAATATATAAATATTAATAAAACAAACATGATAATGCTTATTAAAATATTAAAATACAATATTAGAGTAAAAATTCTAAAATGCTCTGAAAATCCAAATCAAGCGTTTGTTGAATCCAAACCAACTTAATTAATCAAAACACGCTACCAATAGATGATTCTCAAATGCAATATGGATTTGTATTAATTAATGCTTAGAAATCACATCTCATTTCTCCTTGTCAAATAAAACTCTATTGGATTCATCTGTGCCATAATATCAAAAATAGACTAATAAAATATCGAAATTTGAGTACCTGTCACAAACAATTTACATTTTATGATTTAGCCATAAGATTCTTCACTGCAATGTGCCAACAACAGAAACTATGTATTTGACCAGATAAGATAATTTGTTAGTATCTTCGTTCTCATAATCAAATTGGTCAAAGATTCAAGCCACTAAAGCAAAGTCAGAGAACCAATCATAAAAGAAACCACATCTCATTTCTCCTTGTCAAATAAAACTCAGAGGGTTGTGAAATGGCAAAACATGGTGCTTCGAGAACTTCATCCTGAGAGAATGGTTAGAGGATCTTGTTATCCAACAGGAAATATGTTGGAAATGGGGTTTGAATAAGTTTTGAGTGATAATCTAACTTTGACCAATTTTTTAGTGATTAATTATTTGGATTATAGAAGAATTAAATATTAAAATAATAATCTACGTTTACTCCTCAAAACCAATTTGTGGTGAGTGAAAAATAAAATACATAAGTTAGTCACTTAAAAATGAGATAATGGATATTGGGAAGGTGAAAAGTCTGCCCATCCCACATATGAATTTGATATTGATTAAATTCAATATATCAATAAGTGGGTGTGGAAGAGTGTGCAAGATGATAGAGCTATACACATGTGACATGTGGTGGGATAGGTCATACACGCGCGCTCTGGCGTCGTGGCTCGAGGTCAGCTCGTGTCCCGACTGGACTGGGTCTATTTCTGAAAATAAAGATAAAGAAACAGTTAGCTGAAAGCTGAAACCGTCACCACTGACTTAGTGGCCCGCCCAGTACTTGTAAGTTACAACCTTAGTGGTCATTGATGGTTGCCCATTACCTAGAAGTTTCGAAATTTTTATCCCATGAAGTTCTTTGCCCGTGCGATTAAGAGGCCTCATCTGATTGGAAGTCTTATACATATGACTGCATTGTAGTTGTTCATGACACAAGCTATTTTCCTCTCATTTCTTTTGCTTGCATATTACATAAAGTGTACTCAATTTTTATATAGTCCAGTTCGTCGGAGGCTTGAAATTTGCAATGCTTCTATTTCAAGGACGTTATTGTTGTATCTTTGGGGATAATACGTCTGTTCCATCAGCACTGTAGGTCCCAAGGGGTGTGATTGTTAAGTCTAGAAGGGGGGTTGAATAGACCTAACTAATTTTTCGATTTTGATCTTTAAATCAGAGTTTTTACACAAGTAGCAGCTTAGTCCTTTAAAACAGCCTAGTTCAACCTCAACAGAGAGTTAACCACCCAACAGACTCGACTGAGCTGTTGATAGAGTAATTCAGCTGAGTGAAGTGAGCTCTTTAAAATCCAGCTTACTCGGTTTTTAACAGTGAGAAGTCTTACACCTTTTTGTTAAATGGTTTTACAACATTTGTTTTGATTTAGTTATTATCAGTTGAGTTAGACAATATATCTATCAGCAGAGTAAATATACAGTAATTAAAGTGCTGAAAATAAATAGACACAAGGCAATTTATACTGGTTCGAGGATGGAGTAATTCCTCTACTCCACACTTCTCCAACTCCTGGAGGTAATCCACTAATGCAATAGTTGTTATAAGATGGATACAACAGTCCAAGTAGGCCTTGATCACATAGTTGGCCCTACTCCTGGTACTCAGCTTCTTCGCAAGACGGCTGACTCACTACTTCAGCTCATTCAAACCCTTGTAATTGATCACAAAGCCCTCCAACAGATTCAAAGTTGGTCCTAACTTGAACCTCACTACACTTCCTTCACTTCTTGGATGTGAGACCATTTGTTCTTTAAAACAGCTTTCCTCTTTAACTTGTTGAAGCTTTTCTTCCTTCATAGTGAGTGTTGGATAGATACACTTTGAATGTAGGCTTGAGGATTTAGAATGTATCGCTTGAGAGTATTTTTGCTTGCTTGTTTTTTGATCGAATGTGTCTGAATGCCCTTGAAACTCTCTCACAAATGTTCCTCAGCCTTTTATAGTGACAGTTTGAAAAAGTGTCTGTTGAAGAGATAAACATTTTTCAAACTTCACTTCATAATCGTTGGCTTGTCTTGTTGTGCAGCAAATGGTGTTGACCCAACCTTGTTAGGAAATTTATTTCTAAGATTTTGATGATACCATGTAAAACTTAGAATAGAAAGTTGGCACCCCATCTTCCTTGTATTTCTATGTTGTAATAGATAGGACTGAAAGAGCTGAATGAAGTCAGCTATGTCAAAGAATGCAAGAAGTCAACTACAGACTAGAGTGAAGACTCACCGTGTGTCCCCAAGTCGACCAAAAGAGCCAAGTATAACAGTTGAAGTGACAGTTGAGTCATTCCCATGGTTGGAGCAAACTCAAGTCAAAGGGGTAAAGACAGCAGTCAAGTCAAGACAACTGACATTGATCCGTTGGAAGAAAGTCAAGAATATTATTCGATATAGTAATAAGTCCAAGCTGCCAGGACTCAAAGTGTTTGACCCAGAAACATGCAAAAAGAACAACTCAATGGGAAACACTAGAGCATATGTCAGACCTTGTAAAGCTGCAGAGCCATTTAATATGAGGAAGGGTCAACATCACAAATGCTACATACCAAGAAAAGACAAGCCAAATGAACAAGAAATGTCATTTGAAAATAGCCTATCACTTCAATGGGCAAATTTTCAAATGAGCACTATAAAAGGCTGATGAAGCATTTGAGAAAAGGTGACCTGGAAAATCGATCTTTCAAGCAATATTCAAGCAAGCATAACCTGCAATATTCTCAAAGCTTATCAAAGAATTCCTCAAGCCTAAAACTCGAAGGAACTCGATCCAACACACGTTGTGAAGGAAAGAATACTTCAACCAGTTTGAAGAGGAAAAGTTTGAAAGAACAAAAATGGGTCTACTCTCCAAGTTGAAGGATTTGTAGAAAGGTTCAAGGTCGAACCAGGAGTTTCAAGTTTGTTGGAAGGCTGTGTGATCAATTCCAAAGACTTGAAGGGAGCTGAAGTAGCAAGGCAACTGTCTTGTGAAGAAGGTAGTCGCGGAGAAGCCACTGTGTGATTAAGGTTGTCTCTGGGCCGAGAACTACTTTGTAACTTGATCATTTACCTAGTGGATTCCTCCGGGAATTGGAGAAGAGTGGATTAATGGAATTACCCCATCCTCGAAACACCATAAATTTACTTGTGTCATTTACTTTCTTGCTTACATTTTCATATCTGCTGATAAGTTATATTGCTATCCAACTGATAAATAACAAGTGCTAAAACAAGTGTTGAAAATGAGCTTTAAATTAACAAAGGGTGTTAAGTCTTCCGCTGTTAAAAACCAAATCATCTAAAAGTTAAGTGTTAGCTGACACAACTAAGTTAAACTATCAACAGCTCAGTTGAGTCTGTTGAGTGGGTAACTTTGCTAAAGAAAGCCAACCTAGCTGTCCCCCAAGGACTTTATTGATTTGAGTCAACTCTGTTGAAAATTTTAAAAGGACTAAAAAGTGAATATTTGCTGAAGATCAGGCATGATTGCTCTGTTAGCTGTACAAACCAACCTGTAACACACACCAACCAACAAATAATACCAACACAACCAGCAAGAAGTACCATCTCCCACAAACCAACTATCTCTAATTAACCAACTAGAGCAAGAATACCAAAACAAGATACAAACTATATCGATCGACAAATATATATAACTAGATCGAATATGGTCATAAATATGCAGTCATACATCACAAAAGTCAAAATAAAAATACAAAGTACAAACTAACTATCAAGGTAATATCTCTCTACATTGAGCAAAAATTGCCAACACCATATTCCGCCAGTACTCGTGGACTGTATCTATAGTCTGCTTCATCGGGATGGACTCACCCAACAAACACTGGACATACATGCAGGTGAAGACGCCACATCTGTGGCTATCCATCTATATGAACTATTGATCAGCCGACATCCTCGTAATGGGCAGCATGTCGCATCTAACCGGAATCTGGCGCATCTCAAAATAACCACCGGCAGCGAGCAATAGGAGAAAAAGACGTCGAAGCGGGAGCAGCTGGCGGTAATGGTGATAATAGATGTCAGGGTTAGAAGGATCGACTATCTGATGCGAAAATGGGTCGTACAACTGAATATTCCACTAGATCAGCCGAACTCGACATACAACCCAATGCCCCGCGCATAGACATACAAAGACGATCTACAAGTAATAAACATGAAACATTATTAACTGGATAATATGACTAATACGAATTACAAGTCAAATACAATAAAGCTATAATATGACTAATACTTACATCTAGGACCTCAGACCAAGGTTGCCTCTACTCTTGACTCCACCCATGAACATACTGCATCAGCTGCCTCGGTATGGGCCATTATAAGTATGGGCAGCTACCCACATAGACTCCTAGATACTCCGTGTCATCAGGATGGAGGTGATCCCATGCGTTCTTCCGGTGCGTCTGTGGATAATTTTCATTTTAAATCATTAGTATCAACAGTAGAAAATATGTTTATCGAATGTCAACTGAAATTAAAAACTTACAAAAAATGAACAATCCTGGAAGTTCAGAGTGTATGCACCGACACCAGAATGAAGGCGAACCCCGACGTACAATCTCTTAGATAAATGGTTTTATCATGATTTTGATGATTTTGTTTTTATACCAAAATAATATTTTTAAATGTTGTCCAAATACTCCTAAATAATTTAAAATATTTTTACTAATTTTTCGGAGTATTTTTTATAGTTTATTTTCAATAAAAATTGGACAACACTTCTGTCTCGTGTTCAACCGGTCGCCCTATACCTGAAGTTGAGTTTTGAAACAGAAACGAGATATTTGGAAAATCCCTTGAAGTCAACCGGTCGACCTAGAAGTCGACCGGTACCTGGGAACATTACACAACTCCTTGTAATAGACTAAATGAAGAGGGTGACCGGTCCAATAGGAGGAAGACCGGTCGGACCCTATGCCGATCGGTCCAACCCCCCTGGACCGGTCCCCCTATGTGTTTTTACTGTATTATCTTCAATTTTGTATTTGTGCGCGACCGGTCGCCCTATTGTTTTGACAGCAAATTCTAACCGTTGTGCATCAGACAACTTTTCCCTAAATTATGGGGTTGATTTCTAACAGCTATAATCTTGATTTTAATTGCATTTTTTTTTGTAGAAATCAGTCCCCAAGAGGAGCCTATCCATGATCAATCATCTCCTATAAATAGAGGAATATTTGAAGCAACACAACAAGAGAGAATACTACAACACAACAAGAAACATTCAAGCATACACTTTGTTCTTACATTTTCTATATTCTTGTTGTAATAGCCTAAGGTCTTACACTTTCACATCTTGAGGTTTAGGCTTAATTCTTGATTACACTTGCACTCAAAATTGTATTGTTCATTATAGAGTTGTAATCTTGAATTTTTGGGTTCGTCATTCAACACAAGATATCCTTGTGAGTGTTCTTGTGGTAAGAACACACTTGGATGATCTAGGTGATAGGTGCAAGAAGATTGTGGTAATCTTCTTATTGAAGAGTTTGGTGCTCTTTGAGGTGTTGAAGAATTTGGTATTCTTCAAGGTTGAATATTGTGGTAATCTTCATAAGGTGCCGTTGAAGATTGTGGTAATCTCCAAAGAGGTGTTGTAAGGTGATGTTGTATTAATTGTGGTAATTAATAAAATTCTTTTTCTTTTTCGAAACCTATCCCGGATATACTAGGGTGGTAGAGCACGTAGTCCCTAGGTGGGGTGAAGCTTTATAAATCGACGCGTGTTGTTTACTTCTCGCACTTTCATTCTTGTCTTGGCTTATTTGATTCGAAAAAGAGGGCATAATCGAGAAAATGGAGATAATCTATTCACCCCCCTCTAGATTATCGTAGCCGCTTGGACGTACACAATCTCTGAACAAGGACCTCGAGATAAGGCTCCATATGCTGCACCATATTAAACAAAATGGGATTAAAACAATCATAACAATTATTGAAATGAAATAAATACTTGAAAAAACTACTTACATTATTGGATAGATCCTCATCTACGTCCTCAATCTCGTGAAAGTACGCGGGACCCTGATACCAAGCCGATACTAGCCCTACATCTCGACTGACATACATAAAAGAGCAATTAATTATCTATAATTATCTATCAATTTAACGAATATTGAAATGAAATATCATTAATGACACAAAGAATATACGTAACATACAAATGGGAGTCGGTGTCTCCAAGAATTGAGTATACTGCTGACGTATATGTCGTTGTTTCCTCTGCTCGTCTAAGTCTATAAATGGAGACTCCTTAAGCACGACTGCGGACATACGCGATGGACGGAGGATGTCTTTGGGGCATCGGGAGTAATGTCTCTCGTCTCGGCCCCTATAGCCCCCGTCCCCATGCAACGGTCACCCACCGAATCACTGCGGGGAGAGATCTCTCTGATATGCTCAACGACTATAGCGGGTGGAAGCTGTGGGGTTGGGGGTGTTCCACGCGGAGTACCACTAGGCACTGCCTGCGAAAAACCCTCACCGGCGGTGGGTAGCTTAGTGTCCTGACAAATTAAATTAAAATATAGTATTATCACCATTATTCATACAAAGTACTAATTCAATAGAAAGTTGAATGCATAGCGTATATATACCATGTATACAAAGTCTGATATCTGAACAATATCTGACTCGCCCTGTACTCGACCAGTCCCGTGGCTGGTGCGTAGAGATGGATCATCTATCACCGACTCTGAATTATGATGGCGGTGAGTTGGCTATGCAGCCTGCTCACGCAATATCTGACAAAGCAAATCAGGTAGCCGAGTATCTAAATACAAGTGAATCTCATCTCATACCGAGTCCATCATGATCTGTCTCTCGACGCTCCAGGCACGATCAATCGTCCTATGTACAATCTGTCTCCACCATCTCGTAGAAAAACTTCGAGTAGAATGACTCACAAAGGGCTCAACTAGAAAATCCGGTCCCCATCTATGGCGGTGCACCAGTCTGTGTAGAGGGATGAGGAGCCCCCGTTGTAGATATGGAAGGAAGGGACACGCCTGGAGGTGGAGGTGGAGGTAGATGGGTCGAGCGTCGAGGCGGAGACGGAGGTGGAGGGGTCGAGCGTCGAGGTGGTGATGGAGGTGGAGGGGTCAAGCGTCGAGATAGAGGTGGAGGTTGGGTATGGGTCCTCTGCCTCTAAGAAGGACGAGTCGAACCCGCAATATCTGGTCGTTCATACTCAGCTTCAATATCATCATCATCAAGGCATGCAGGCTGAGACTGGGTCATCTGCCTTCTCGGATGCAGAGACATAGGTAGTCCTGATCTGGCAGTACGTCTTAGCTCCAAAACAAGCCTCCTAGCAATAGCAACAGGGTCAAGTGGAGCAACCCGAGACGGGAACAAATCCATATGGACATACCGTAATCCATGTGATATGTCCATATCAAACCCCTGCATATAAGGGAGTCGTAACTCCTTCCCGGTGGGTTGAATAGGTGTGCATATCCTCTGTCAAAAATAAGAAAACTTTACTTAATTACAAAGAAAATGGAATAAATACCAGAATTACAAATGATTATTTACAAAAATGAAATTTACCTAGGGGCTGTCAAATAAGGCCACCGCATTGAAGGTACTCTTGGGGCATCTAAACCGTCAGCCCATAGGATAGCTCTCCAACTCAGAGATCATGGCAAGGTCCCGACTGAATGCAGGAATAGTCTCAAATGCCCATAATTGTATCAAACAAAAAACAAATAAGTAATCAACCCAATTACAATATGAAATGCTCGTGTTAAAACTTAAAAGTGACACGCATTTAAATTATATATACCTATAGAGGATACAAGTAAGCATAGATGTGGAACTTGACTTTTCTATCAGGATCATCAGGGGCTCGGACTCTAGTATCAATGTAATGGATGAGACACCCATACACGTAGGAGCCTCATGGGAATGCCCTAAACCCCGGGCATCCTAAACTAATGTCCATAACCATAATGGGACGGGGGTCCGTGGATCAATACACAATAGGTACATCGTGACAAATAGAATATACGCCATCTTCAGATTATTCTCTAGTCGCGCTCTGAAACGGCCCTTAGTGAAAAGTAGCAATATCTTGACCGATCACGGACTCCCCATCAAAATACTGACAGTAAACTCCTCCTGCCGGTGGGATATGCTGAGAGGAGCATGGGTCAAGTGTTGATGGGCCAAAGCGTAGCTCCGTCATCATACAAAACTCCCGTCGGCCAAATCTGAGGTTCTTCCCACCAACGCGGAACCACAAGTTTCCCATCTCGGATTCCTCAACTGTGATCTCTCTACCAAGCAATCGCAGCATCCCCTTGACTGTCAAGTATTCATCCGAGTCAAAGTCAAGAAATGCACCAAATGGGCCATCCCTAAACTGATCTAACTTTCTTCGTGTTTTTTTATTTGTTTCTTGCATATTTGCTTTGAGTTGAGTCGAGTCAGGTCGTTTGTAAAACTGTGAAATTGCTTGACTAAGTGAATTTGTCGAATATGAGTTGAACGGTCAAGAGAGCATGTGTTAAACTGTGATTTAATCTTCTTTCCATTAATTCCATCTATGTGCTTAACTCTGTTGATTTATTTGGGGATGATTTATGCAATTGAGTGGTTACTTTATGATCCCACTGGATGCTAGAACTTGTCTAATCACTAGTCGAGGCGAAATCCTAGGTGAAGTAACATTAAGGAAGTGATTTAGGCCATCTTTGAACAAGCCAGAGCCTAGAATGCCTACCTTTGTATTATATTTTCCCTAGTGTCCCTTTTTGAGCCTTATAAACCCGTTTCTTTGGCAACCAATCTAATACCCAGAGCCTAAATGTTAATATCCTAATTACCCATCAATCATACACACAAAGTATAGAAAAAATATTGGAAGTTGAGGAGGGTGTGATGAGAAGGGTGTGTATTTAATTGAATGAAGTTGCCCGAGAAAAGAAAATATGGAACCCCATGTACGCAAAAGAATAAGTTTGGGGGTTCCGGAAAAAAAATATGTGTAAAAACAAAATTGAGAAAAATCATCGGGATTGAAGGTTCATAAACATTGGGGATGTCAAAAAGTGAAGGGTAGTAGCTTATTGATAACTCGAAGTGTTAATTGTGTGTTTGGGTGATTTGAGCCACTTAATCCCATATTTTCCTACCTTACCCTAAGCCCACAATACAAGCTTTAAAAGTCCTATTGATCCTTGTGTTGCATTAGCCTACATTAGTGGAGATTAGTGTGAAAGACAAGCCTATGGAGTCCGGTAAGCATCTCATCTCTATATTCAAAAAGTGGATCATTTTTTTAAAACACTTGATTGCGTGAATCTATTTGAATAATGTAAACGGAGTTGGCATGTACATTCCATACTTTTGATCACAATGTTAAAACACATGCTTGATTGATAGTGAAATGAGTATGAGACAAATGATATTGGTTGTGAAGTTTTGCAGTTTATTTGTATTGTTGTGTCTTGTATTTTTCATTTTAGAGTTGTAATTGCTTGAGGACAAGCAATATTCTAAGTTTGGGGGTATTTGTTCACTTGGTTTTATACCATTGATTTGGGCTTCCTAGACTTGAGTTTTGTGTTGTTTTTGAGTATTTTAAGTCATTTTTGTTATATCTCATAGGTTAGGCATTAATTCCCATTATTTCGAGTCATTTGAGTGGTGAAGCCATGTTGAGGGCCAATTATATTAAGCCTAGAGTCATTGTAATGAGTCGTGTGTCAAAAGAAGCAAGGATGATCAAACAACGAGAGATTGATTTGAAGAAATGCCCAAACGCGTATGAAATTTTCATCACTGGCAGGGTTTCGTATTTTGGCCATAACTCTCTCTACAAAATTGATATTGAGATGATTCAAGTGGCTATGGAAAGCTAAGAGATAGGGCTACAACTGTGATGAAGGGCGCAAAGTCAAATTCGGACATTTTCTGGGGGTGCTTCAGCTCCCAAGGCCGGGCGCCGCAGCGCCCGACACAGAAATTTGGCAGTGCCATTTTACGTTTGGGCGCTGCAGCGCCCAAGGCCGGGGGCTGCAGCGCCCATGGGCGGACAAAACAATACAACTCCGATTTTTGGATCTAAAAAGGGGGTATTATAAATAGATACATTAGAGGCTTGAACTAGGGCATGGAGGACACTTGGGGATGAAAACCAACACCACCAAGACACAAGGAAAGAGTTGAGGAAGAAGATTGAAGACATTTACATCTAGAAATAGATAAGATTCTTCTTTAATCTCTTTAATTCCTTCTTTGTTGTTTCTTGTATATCACTTGAGATGCATTCTCATTTGATTATGGATATTTGTATTTTCATCATGAGCTAAACTCTATAATTCTAGAGGGTTGATGTAATCTATGTTTGAACTTATGTTTTGGGATTATGGTTTGTCAATCTAGATTTCTCAATTTATTTGTGCTATTTGGATCTATTGCTTCTAAATTACTTGATCAATAATTTAGAGTGTTTGGTGTATTTGATTTGACACTTGAGAGAGGTAATTGAATACATGACCTTGAAATAGCATAACCTAAGATTTCATAGAATTGGGAGATTTGTGAATCCTTTGAAGTCATTTATTAAGATTCATAGTTTTTATTGAGATTGCATTTGGTGATTTTTCTAGAGATATTGATTCCCAATTGTGATCTATAATCATTTGGCACTCGAGAGAGGAAATGATTATTGTAGAAATCTTGACTTATAAATTGGTAATTTGTGATTGATAAACCATATTGATAACATAAGGGAAAACTAGATTCATCATACCTCTAGAATTCATTCTCCCATAGATTTAGATGTTTATATTTTGATTAGTTACATCTAGTTGTTTTTATTTATAAATTGAGATATCCGCCTATTTTTGATCCGTCAAATATAGCATAGGTAATTTATACTTGGTACTTATACACGCATTCCCTGTGGATACGACAACCCTACTCATATCACTATATTAAAACTTGACACCGTAGACTTGCGGTTAGAAAAATCTCTAACAAGTTACTTTTTGAAACCCTCATCTTCTTCACACTCACCCCAAACCAACATTAACGAGTCACAAGCTTTCCAAATCAACACCAAATCCATCCAAAACCTAGAATATGTACAAAAACTACAATAAATCATAACCTAAAACAACTATAGACTAACTAAATCAACGAAAAAACATGAAATTAAGGAAAGGTGGGTTCGGAAGTTACCTGGTTGGAGATCGAAACGGTCTCCATTGTCTTCGTCAATGTCGCCGGATTTCAATTTTTTTGGGTCACTGTTGTTTTCGAGTTAATGTAATGGGTTTCCTTGACTCGAAAAACTATTAAGTTACAAAAGGACAAGTTTGGAATTTCACACCCTAAAATAGCTAAAAAACATGTGTTTGGAAAGATGGCTAAAAATATTTTAGATTGGCCAAAGTGCTAAAAAAACACCCCACTGTATATTCTATTTATGTGGCGTGTGCAATGCAATGTGTAGGGGTGATCATAAATTTTAAATAACCGCCCGAACTGCCCCACACCGCACCGTTATTATTAATTTATCACGAAAACTGCGATTATAAATATTATGGAAAAACCGAACCACCTTAGCGGTGCGTTTTGTGGTTTTTGACCACAATAAAACCACCACAAACCGACCGACTGCTATTCAATATATATTATAGCTTAAGGGTAATTAACATACTAAACTCAAATTTCAAAACCTATTATCCTTCATTCACAAGGTCCAATCCGCCTCTTTATTGCCTTTGCCATATTTCCTCTGCACAAATCTTGAATTTGCTAATCCTTCACAATCACAAATTTGCTCAAGTCTCAACATTAATCATTAATCAACAAGCCCACATTATTTCTCTTCGCCGACCGCCGTCAACAAGTCCACTGTAAGAAGGTAATCCTTTTAATTTTCTGTTTATTTGCTGAAATTTAATGTCTCTTATTAACTTATTTTCATTTTGGATTTGCTTGAGTTGGTTGATTAATCTCAATACTTGAGTAAGTTACATTTATTCACTCATTTTTGGAAATATGATAAGTAGCTTGTTTCATTTTATTTAATTATAATTAGTATTGAACATGAGATTCCTTAAAATTTTGCAGATGGGTTGGAATAATATTTTGTTTTCTATCTCTAAAAAAAGTATTTTATTTCATCATATGTTTGTTTAACTTGAGTTGTTCTGGTAATAGAAATAAAATTTTGGTTTCATTATAGATTGCATTTGATTAGTCCTTAATTCTTCTTAACTGATTGCAGACATTAGATATTTTTCACTAATCATTTCCATGGAGCATTCTATTAATGCAACAGTAAGTTATGTTTTATTTGATATATTTTTATTTCTTACATTTTTTTTTCATGTTTAGATTTGATATTGATTCATGTTATTTTTTTTTTTGTTAAACTGAAGGATAATGCATCTTCTGAAAAAGTTTCTAATGTGGACATCTCTATGGAAACAATAGCTTCAAGTAAAGAACAACAAGGTTTGAGGTCCCATCTAGGCATACTATTGCTAGGGATTGCATGAAAGTTTATCTTGAAGAGAAAAAAATTGAAAAGAGTTTTGAAACTTAATAGAGTATGCCTAACTACCGATACATGGACTTTATTGCAGAACTTGAATTATATGTGTCTTACTGCACATTGGATTGACAATGACTGGAAATTGCAAAAAAGAGTCATAAACGTTTGTCTAACTGAGAATCATAAAGGGGAAACAATAGGGAAACAAATAGAAGAATGTTTGAATCAATGGAGTATTGATAAAGTTTCCACGATTATAGCGGATAATGCTATCTCCAATGATAAAGCAATCAGTTATTTGAAACGAAAATGCAAGTGGAAAGATGTCATTTTGAATAATGATTACATGCATGTAAGATGTTCTGCTCATATAATAAATTTGATTGTCAAAGAAGGGCTAGAAGAGCAAAATGAAGCCATAATGCGGGTTAGGAATCTTTGTGAAATATGTAAGGTCTTCTCCAAGTAGGCTAAATGCATTCAAAAAGTGTGTAGAGAAAGAAAAAATTGATTCAAAGAGTCTTGTTTGTTTAGATATAGAAACACGATGGAATTCAACCTATTTGATGCTTGAGGCTGCCGAGAAATTTGAGAAAGCTTTTGAGAGGTTGGGGGATGAAGACCAAAAGTATGTAGACTACTTTGATTGCTATGAATTAAATCAAGATGAGGAATTTGAGGGAAGAAAAAAGAAAAGTGAAAGGGAATAAGATAATTGGACCTCGATCGATATAGATTGGATTAACGCCAGAATTTTGTCAAATTCTTAAAAATATTCTATCACGTGACTTTAAAGTTCTCTGTTCATTATATATCACTTCAAATGCCTTTTTCGTGAACTTGCTCTCGTGCATGTTGGTTTATCCAATATGATTAGTAAGGAGATTATAATATGGCTTCTATGGCTATTCGGATGAAGGAGAAATTCAACAAATATTGGGGAAATATTGATAACGTCAATTGGTTGTTGTTTGTTGCTATTCTTTTGGACCCAATATACAAGTTAAAATATGTTAATTTTTGTTTTGCAACAATGTATCAAGGGGATACTTCATATGTGAACAAAATGACTCAAAAAATAGAAGATTTGTTGGTTTTGTTGTATAAGCATCATGCAAATTCTAATTTTCAAAGAAATGAGTAGAGATGAAAATGCGATTGTCAAGAGCATAATTACATGCATGTAGATGAAGAAGATGACCCAAGTGAATTGCTAGAATCTCAATTTGCTAGATATTTGGAAGAAGAACAATGTGTTGAAAGTAAATCTGAAGTAGCTCGATATTTACTTGAAGGTTGTGAAAAAACGAGCAAGGATTTTGACGTATTGAATTGGTGGAAAGTGAACACTCCAAAATATCATTTTCTTTCTAAAGTAGCAAGAGATGTATTAGCTATTCCAGTGTCTAGTATTGCTTCAGAATCTGCTTTTAGTACAAGTGGTCGTGTGATTGATGCATTTAGAAGCTCTTTATCACCTAAAACGGTAGAGGCCCTCATATGCTCTCGAGATTGGTTACGTGCTACACCTTCTCCAATTGATCTTGGTGAAATATTTGAGGACATTCAGCAATATGAAAGCATAGAAAATGGTAAAATAGTTACAATATCCTGTTTGATTTTTATCATGTCTTTGAGTAGTTTTTATGTGCTTTAATTATTGTTGTTTTACAGAGTTAGAGACATCAATCTCTTTTGTGGTATCTGATGATTAATAAGAAGGAAACACATTTTAAGGTAGTTCAATATTTTTTTTTCATTTTGCAACAGAACTCATGTAATTCTGTAAGTTAAAATGTATATTACTTACAATGATTTTTTCTTCTTCTCAAATGCAGGTGTCATAATCTTGCTTTTGCATGTTTATGAAGTTATGAACAATGAACATTATTCCCATGGATTTTCAAATTATGTAACATGTCTTTGTTTTATGTTTCTATACTATTTTGGGGTATTGAATTATGTCCTGCAACTGATCTATTAGATTTTCACATTCATGTACCATATATTTTTATATTATATTAGGATATTGGATTATATTATTGCAGCTTATTTATTTTCAGTGAAGCTATTGTTCTTCTTCTTTTTTTTTTTTTTTTAATCTCTAGTGTAAAGATCAATGTCTCAACTTTTGAGGAGCAATATATTGTGAATAGGCAGAGGATGGTTCATGACTTTAATTTGATGCACTCGTTTTTTTTCAATTGTATTATAAATTACCTTTTGTGTGAATTATAAATTTTTTCTTGTACATAGATTAAAACCGCATAACCGCCGGCAACGCTATAAACCGCACTTTCGATTTTACTTAATAAAACTGCAATTTGGATTCATTTTTTGATAAAACTGCATATGGCAATTCGGTTTTGCAATTAGTGAAAAAACCTCAAAACCGCACCGTAAGCACCCCTAGCAATGTGCATGTCTTAACTTTTTCCTAATTCCAAACAAAATCACAGCCACCCAAAAATATATATTCTTTTAATTTGTTTGAGCTCAATTTAAAATTTTATTTAAATATAGGACCCTCCTATGAATTATATCGTGACATGATCTCATATAAGTTTTTGTTCTTATTTCATATATTCCCCTCAAAATTAAAATAATTTGAATTACTCACCAAAATTTATGAACTCAATCTCGACCGTTGTATATAGAATCTGATTCCCTTCCCTTTTTTCCCCACCAAATCCACGTCGTCGGATCAGATTCTCAAGGCCACTGTGTCTTATAACTGTCTTAGCTTTTAACGGACGCAAAATCTTCAAAAAAACCTATCGCCACACTCAGGATCATACACATAACACACACAGGGGTTTTTATCTGGCAAAGAGGAGAAGCAAGCATGGCGGCAACGGTGAGCGCTTGGGGAAAACCAGGGGCGTGGGCGTTGGATGCGGAAGAAAACGAGGCGGAGCTCCTCCATCAACCCAAGGAAGACTCTTCCGCGGTTGACGGCCTCCCCAGTGGCGGCGAAGCGGCGGAGTTTCCATCGCTTGCTGCCGCCTCCACCGCAAAAACTAAGAAGAAGAAGCCGCAGACCCTATCTCTTCAGGAATTCTCGTCATATGGAGTCGCTAAGCCGGTGACGGCGGCTCAGCTGAAAGGCTTGACGCTCGATGAGCTTTCGCTCCTTCCCACCGGGCCACGTCAGCGCTCCGTTGAGGAGCTCGATCGGAATAAACTCGGAGGCGGTTTCAGGTCTTATGGCAGCGGGGCCAGGGATGAGCAGCCGCGCCGTCAAGGAAGCTTTAATCGGGATTCAGATCGTGAATTTACGCCTTCTAGGGCTGACGAGACTGATGACTGGGGAGCGGGGAAGAAATCGCCTGTAAATAACGGGTTTGACAGGAGGAACAGGGGAGAAAGAGGGGGGATTTCCGCTGATTCGCAATCACGAGCGGATGAGGTTGACAATTGGGCGTCGAATAAGAGTTTTGTTCCATCAGAGCCAAGGAGACCTGAGAAAAGAGGAGACTTTGGATTGGATACAAGCAACGGCGGTGCAGATTCAAGTAATTGGGTGAAAAGGAAGGAAGAGGAGGGGCGGAAGACAGGTGGAGCTTTTGATAGTTTGAGGGAGAGGAAAGGGGGCTTTGAGTCGAATGTGGTCGATTCTGAGAGTTGGGGAAAGAAAAGAGAGGAAGCGAGTGGTGGTAGTAGGCCGAGGTTGAATTTGCAGCCAAGAACCCTGCCAGTGACTGAAGTTGAAAAGAGTGAGAACATTGCTAGTGTAGTTAAGCCGAAGGGGAGCAGCAGTCCATTTGGTGAGGCTAGGCCGAGGGAGGAGGTGTTGAAGGAGAAGGGTCATGATTTGAAGGAGATTGATGAGAAACTTGAGTCTGTGAAGATTAAAGATGTTGTTTCTGTAGGGCCCAGTGATGGGCCTGCGCTTGAGAAAAAGAGCTTTTGGAGTGGTAATGGGAAAGAGAGGTCTTGGAGGCGGCCGGAATTAGATAATGCTCGTCCGCAGAGGTTGGAAACTATCTTAATTTATGGAGAATGTTGAGCTTTTTGATTGTTGAAACCTTTAAAAGAATGCTAGTTTGTTTGAAATGGTTTTACACATTACATTTTGATTTATATTGGGTGATCCATTGTCATGCCTTCTTAAGGTTATACTTAATCAGCTTAATGGTTTATGAATGATGATGTGCTTATTACAAGTCATCTCCAAAGTGATGGTTGGTGGCATTTGTGCATACTTATGCATGTCTGTCAGTATGTCGATTAATGGTTGTCAGCTAAAACGGTGGCCTTTTTGCTGTGTATGACTCCACATTTTTTCTTTTAACTGACAACTCATGGCTTATTGTTGGTAGGGTCGCTTGCTTCCTTTGCTTAGGGAACACGTTTTGAAAATATATTCTCTATTTTGAAATAATTATAGATGAAGTCCTTTGATCTTATTAAACCAAAACTGTTACTCTTTATCTGTATATTATTACTGGTTAGTGGAGTCGTTAAGATTGGTATGCTACTTTAGGCTGTTTGAACAGGTGATCAGCCCATTATAGGCCACCATTGAGCCCCAAGAAGATATTTTCTCGCCCCCACACTGAAGAACGTGTATTGCTAGTTTGCAAACTTGTCTTTTATCCGTTAAACTTGGATCAGTAAGATGTGTTTGTTTTGCCGTCTGCTTGGTCTAAAAGTGCCATTGCTGGTGTCACATACATTAGAAATTCACGTTGTGCAGTAGTTTGTCGCTCGTGCATAAGTTGATATGTTTGCAAGCTCATGTAGGCTTTTGATTTATATTGACTCGAGCTGTTTACACATGATTTGAAAGAACATGGATTATAATCATTCATAAGTACCTCGTATGCATTCTTCTTATTATTTTGTTTGCAAAGCTATTTTTTGCTATTATTGAATTTATTGTTTTAATTTTATTATTGTAATTTGTAGTGCTGGTGAAACTGAAAATGGACCTGCTGACAACACTGGAAATGGAGACACGAGGTAGAATCAGAGGAGAGAGCTAATCAGCTTTGACAGTAAAGTATGCTTGCATAAAGAGTTTGATATGCTGAAAGCATATATTTGTTTTATTATTTTTCTATGTGGTTTTATGGTAACCAACAATAATGGGGCACCGGTTTTGGTAGACCCATATAGATAGATTTACTTTTAGGCTCAAACGACTTGTTTGTACCCGGTGTTGTAACTGCTGATAAAATTTGCAGTGTTTCTATTATTTTTCTTTGGGGGTTAACATTATGTTTTTTGTTTGGCGTGGATCCTAATTGGTGTTTTCCAGACTAAAACAAATATTAATGGTGCATTTGGATTGAGGGATTTCAAATCTAGTGTATTTGAAAATGAATAGATTTCAAATTTCTGATTTGAAATCCTTCTCTTGTTTGAATGATGTGGATTTGTTTAGGAATTTTAAATCCATCGGAAATTTTGATAAAAAAATTTAAAAGCTCTAATCATTTTCTTAATTGGCATTTAATAAATAAAAATAAAAAATATAATCTTATTATTTTTATAAATAATTATGTATACACTAATAAATTTTTAAAATATATAAATTTTATTATGTGTGAATATGTGCGTGGGAGAGTATATGTGAATATGTGTCAGAGAAAGAGTGTGCGTGGTGCAGTGTGTGTGTGAATATGCTAGTGTGTATAAGAGTGTGCGTGGTGCAGTGTATGTGTGCATATGCTAGCGTGTATAAAGAAAAAAAATTGACCATAAGCTTGTAGCTCAAGATTGTAAGAGTGTTAACCAGGGTTCGAACCCTATAACTTTCAACTTTTTTGAAATTTATCATCTCCCAACTTATTTTAAAAAAAATGGATTTCAAATGACTAGGTTTTAGGAGAAATTTAAATCCTTTAAAAATGAACTAAAACTTAAAATAGAGAATTAAAATCCATTGATTTAGATTTATAAGTCAAACAAAAGTGTAAATTTTGATAAGGATTTCAAATCCCTCGTCACAAGTCTCCTCCCAAATTCCTCCATCAAAATGCATCCTAAAAAGACTTGCTGCTGTTTCTTATAAGAGGGGACATTGTTTTACTGTTATGCCTTTAATATTCAATTTTAATCCTTATTTTCTTGGAAACTGCTTGGTTATTATGAAAATTAAAAGTAACTAGTCTTTTACATATGTGATGCATGGAGTGTAAATATGTGTAGCCTCTGCTTTGTGCTATTATATTTATATTTTTCTAATAGTTCTATGAATTCTATCTCCTGCATTTAGGGATGACAACATCCCCGCGAGGAACCATCTCCGTTGGTAACCGAATAGAATGAGATGGGAAATCCCTAGTTAATTCGGGGATGGGAGCGAGAATGGGGATTTCTTGTTTTCTAGAACCAGGAATAGGACAGGGACGGTATTTATATCCCCATCCCTTTTCCCATTCTAATTAGACAAACGGAGATTCTCCGTTCTTATCCCAATTCCCTGAATATGTATATTGTATTTATCTATTATTAATATTAATTCTATTATAATTTTTTTATTTTATTAATTCTAAAAATTAAATTTAAGAATCTTTACAATTTTACTTATTCTCATTCTTTATTTTATAAATTATTGATTACGCTATCTATGTTTAAAAAACATTGTGATTAAAAAGTTAAAAATTTCAAAAAATCTCTTTAAATACGAAATATTTTATTGTATGAATATGAATTGTATCTATTTATAAAACATGTTTATCTATAAGAAAGTAAAAACTTGAAAAAAAAATTAACTATCCTACGTTAATTTTTTTTAACCCCAATGCTGAATATTTAATAAATTGTATTTTTAATACAAGCAATAATAAAGTTATTTCAAATTCTACTATTTTTTAGGGTTTAGAAAACTGAATATTTGTTAGAATTGTTAAAGAAATTAAACAAAAACCATGTTTTATATTTAGCAACGCAATTTAAAGGAAAATGAGATATTTCAAAAAAAACAAAAAATATTTCATTTTTATATACACATATATCAAAAATTTATCAAACTGACATATTCATATCTAATTCCAAATGTACAACTTTAAAACTTGAATATCAAAATATGTTGACAAATATAAAAAATAGTTTATGTTATGATGAAAAGTACGTTAATATATATAAAATACTATTGCATATAATTTTATTAAATAAATCTTAATTTTCTTCTTACATAAATATATATAATATTAGGCATGGATACATGTGATATAAAAAATTTGGATACATATTTGAGATATTTTCTTCAATCAAAATAAGTATTTTTAGTTGAATTTAATCAATTTAAATATAATTCTATATAATTATTAAGAAATGGACTAAACTCAAATAACAATTCTATACATATATAATAAATCTACCCTATATACTAAAAGAAAAAACAAAATTGACACATGTCTCTCATTAATTTTGAATATTTGTCAACTTCTCATCCTCTCACTTCCACATGGCGGCTTCACATTTATCTATGTGGCAATCCTATATACAAAATTAAAAGATAACAAATTAATCAATATTCTAAAAAATAAAATATAATACCAAAAATAAAAAATTTGTTCACAAGTAGTTTGGAAAGTCTATGATGATCAAGTCTATCCGAAGATATTTTTATTGAGAAATAATCTATTAGTTCAGAGTATATAATTTTTAAATTAAAGGGAAACAAAAAATCTAAAAATTAAGGAATCTATCTACAATATCTTTTAAATTTGTGACACTAAAATTTTATCTTTGGACAAATCATGTGTAACAAAAGAGTAATTTTATGTAGCCAAATAAATGAATATACGAATTGATGTCCAATAACCTAATTTTGCAAGCCCATTACAAACTACAAAATAATGTGTAAATATTTCTTATATTTTTATTTTTTATTTTTTTTATTATATATATATATATATATATATATATAGGGATGAGATCCTATGAGACCATAGCTATAGGTAGGAACATGAGACTCAATCCACACACTTCAACCAAATAAAATAAAAGGCTAGGATTTAATGGCATTTTAAAGTAACTAAAAAACAGTGGGGACCAAATAGGGGTACAATTGGAATGTTAAAATCACCAAATAACTGTTTTCCTAAAATTAAGGAATAGAATCTTACCATAATCACCATCTTCCAGTCCCAACGTGAAAGCATCGTCAAAAGCCAGAAAAAAACCCACGATCACAAAGAACGTCTCCTCCCGGTCATTCAAATATCGACTTCAACATCATCTTCTCCCACGATCAAAAGCAACGTAAAAAACACGAAATCCCACGCAAAAATCGAACCAACAAATATTCTCGTGATCAAAAACACCAAAAATCCACATCAACGGGATCGGTATTGCAATGTCACGGACACATGATACCCCCTCCACAAAATAGTCCCAACAAGGTAATATTTGACACCAATTCATCAAAGAAAAATGTGTGGTTCGAATGCATGTAATGTTGAACAATAAAAAAATTCTCCAATTAATTATGTACATATAGCTTTGTAATTATGTGCATATAGCTTTGTAATTATGTGCATATAGCTTTGTAATTATGTTCATATAGCTTTGTAATTCTGTGCATATAGCTTTGCAAATCTGTAACTCGTGTATATTATATGCTTAGAGCACGTGTGTTTAGTTCGTATTAATGATATCCGTGTATAGTGTTTCGAATTTGTGTATTTATTATGAAAATATGTATCACATATAATGTAACACATATATCTTCTGTACATATGTGTGTTTAGTTAGTATTAATGAAATGTGTATATAGTGTCTCGAATTTGTGTATTTATTAGTAAAAATGTGTATCACCTATAATATATCCAAAATAGCTTCTGTACATATGTGTGTTCAGTTGGTATTAATTAAATGTGCGCATAGTGTCTCAAATGTGTGTATTTAGAATGAAATATATGTAGTACATATAGCTTCTAATATATAGTGTCTCACATATAATGTATTCCCTAAATACGTTTTTGCCTATTAACAATGCATCTAATATATGTTTAAAGTATTAATTATGAACAAAAATGGCAATAAATATGTGTACTTATACAACAAATATTGGTGAGTTCAATTTTGCACCATACATTCATGTTACTCAGTAAATATGGATTTACACAATACATTTAAAATCTGTGTAAATAGTATTCGAGAATTTGTTGTTTTAATATCTAAATATTGTGTTTTTGCGGTCAAGATCCAGTTACACATTCACGTTGGTCGAGGCTCGAAATCTCACCGGATCAACTAAATATTGGATCCAGTTACATAATTCTGAGCATAAACATACAATATCTGCAACCTATTTACACATTATCTGTGTATTACACATACATCGTCCTTCAATGACAACATCAAGATCAATAAACGTATGTTTTGGAATTATGTGTTTAAAGATGTAGAATTATGTGATTTTAGTTATGTAATAATGCTTTTTTAGTAATAGCATATTGTTTTTTGTTATTTTTTGCAAGCATGTATATTTGGTTTGGAATTATGTGTTTTTAGATGTAGAATTATGTGTTTTTAGGTTTGCAATAATGTTTGTTTAGTAATAGCATATTGTTTTTTGTTATTTAGTGCAAGTATATTTTGGTTTGGGATTATGTGTTTTTAGATGTAGAATTATGGGTTTTTAGTTTCGCAATAATGTTTGTTTAGTAATAGCACTGTTTTATGAATTTTTTTGTGCAAGCATGTACACTTGTTTTGGAATCATGTGTATTTAGCAATAGAATAATGTGTGTTTAGTTATATAATAATGTGTATATAGTTTTGGGTTAGTGGATACTTAATTGTACATAATTTTGTGCGTAAGACATACAATGTAATAACTACAATACAATATTAACGTTGTATAACAACATTCCGACCATATGTACGTGAAAAATGCAAATTTATATTGATTAAAGAGAAAACACCCCACGTCTGAACCATTCATATCCACAATTCAAGACCATCTAAGTCATATGCAAATGGCTCCCAAAGACAAAAAACACCAACGATAGTAACCTAACTATACAAAAATGATGAGCACACGATTACGCATACTACATTGTCTATTTAAAAAAAACTACAATACGATCTTCCCCGTCCAAAACTTTTTGGCTTCTTCCAAACGTCTATCCTTTAGCTCATTGCTATGGTGGAGGATTATTGCAGCTGAGTACTTCGTGCGTAAGTTAGACAGTTGAGACGCATTATTCTTCTCCAAACCACAATCCCATCCCTTGGTGCCACCACCCATGTAGCTCTCCATATGCCTCATGGCATATATACCACAATCAACTTTGTTTGTGGTATCTCCCCAAGCATGCATAGTCTACACGGGGTGAATTTCCTGACAACACTAGCCATTTGCGGGCAGCCTTTAGTCTCCAAGTAGTCCGAAACATCCGAACCTGCAAAATATACCATGGAAAACAAATTCAAACTTCGTAGACTATATATATTATAATTAACCATATCATACTAACTAACTACACATAATTTCAAACTTAAATACACACAATTACATACCTATATAAACACACTTATTCTGCACTCAAAAATTATCTTCCCATATCTTTAACTCTGATCACTATAAAAACCAAAAATGTGGGGTTGGGGTGGGGTTGGCGGGGTATGTATGGGTGGCTGATATTATTGTATCAAATAATTTATTAATTAGTCCTTGACTTTTCCAATTCAAATTTCAAATGCACGAAAAAGTACTTTAATGTATATATCTTTGATGCATTGGTTTGAAAAACACGATGCTATTACTAAATAAACATTATTACGAAACTAAAAACACATAATTCTACAACTAAAACACATAATTCCATGACAGTATGCTATCCAAGGCATATAGATGCCGAGTAAAACAAAATTATTTACCAAAACATACAACTAACTGTCCATTAGCATAAACCATATACACAATATTATATAACTAAACACACAAAATTCTATAGCTAGGTTCACATGATTCCAAATCAAATATACCTACTCACACAGAATTCTATAACTAAACACACAGAATTCTATAACTAAGTTCACATCATCCAAAATCCAAACTGAGCAAGGAAATGCAACACATAAACCATAAACACATTATTATATACCTAAACACACAGAATTCTATATCTAAGTTCACATGATTCCAAATCAAATATACCTACACACACAGAATTCTATAACTAAACACACAGAATTCTATAGCTAAATACACATAATTCTATATCTAAGTTCACATCATCCAAAAGGGCAAACTGAGCAAGGAAATGCAACACAAAAACAAAAAAAAAGCTCACCAACTTGTCCGGCAAATCTCCATATTTATACCCTAAAATTGAACAGAATGAAAATAATAAAATAGACCATAAAAACACAAAATAGAACCCTAACAGCAACAAACACCAAAATCGATTAGAAAAACTTACACCCAAATTGAACCCTAGAAGCTTGTGTTGAACCCTGTCCACGAATAGTCGCCAAAAATCAGAGATGTTCAAACCCTAGATACTTCAGGTGATCGATATTTTGAAACGGAGAGATAGAGGAAGCGCTTTAGGTAGGATGAGATGAAGCAATTTTTCGATTTTTTTTACAAAGGGAGATGGAGATAGGGGAGATGGAGATGGAGGAAGCAGTTTCGTATTTTTGAAAAGAGAAAGAAGAGAAAATCGTGGGATTATGAGATATCAAATTTCAGTTACCAAAATTCGAAAATTAGGGATTTACAAATATATCCCTTAACTTAAAGGGCAAATTACTTTCCTACCCTTGCGTGCAACCACCCATGCCTAAAATTGAGAGTAAAATATGGACCATTGATTATTAAATCAAATGGTCTAGATGTGGTCTCATGTTCTTACCTAAAGGGTTTGGTCTCATTTGATCATATCCCTATATATATATATATATATATATATATATTATGAGTGACAAACTAAAGATAGTAAAAAAAATGATTAATTTAATATATTGTACGTCAAAAATGGATCAAAAAACGAAAAATTATTTTTTAAAATAAGATAAATACAATAATTAATGCAGTACACACAGAGACTTGGAAAATTAATTTTATATAATTATATTTTTTATATCATTTTAAAAAGTGATTATTTAAAGAAAGTTCACTATGAAAAATAATGAAATACCAAATATTTATCACTTCTTATTTTTACAAATATCTATATATATAATAGTAGAAGTCCGAAACAAAAATTTTCCCGCTCTTTTTGTTTCTTATATTAGAAAAATATTGTAAATGGTATTCCTACATTATATATGTATATAATTAAATGATATTAAATTAGAAAAATATTATAAACGATATTCCTATTTTATGTTATATATGTATAAATATTAGGAGTTCGAAACAAAAAATTCTCTCTCTTTTTATTTCTTATATTCTGTAAAATTTTAATTTAGGAAAATATTTTAAATGGTATTCCTACTTTATATGTATAAAAATTAGGAAAATTTTATAAATGGTATTCCTACTTTATACCGAAAGCGAGTCTGTATTATCAATCTATATCTATCTATATTATTCATATTATAAAAATTATATAGTCTTTGACTATAATTAATTAATTAATTAATATTATAAATTGTAATATTATTATTATTACTATTATTATTACGATTCTATACATCATTTCTATTCATATATGTTATTCTTTGTTTCAATGGTGGACGTTACTTTTTTGTATACCTAATATTAATCAAGTTTTAAATACTAATTGACTATTCAAACTTTCCTAAATTGTTCAATAATACTTAAAATAGACGAATTATGTTCGGCGGAATATTTATATGAACAATTGAATTAACAATTGATTTTGTGTTCATATATTTCTTTTGCAGCTTATTATTTATGTTAAATCTTCTTATATTTATAAGATTTGTATTGCTTTAGAGAGACACTGCGGTATTGTTGATCCTAAATTCGAAGCACAACCACCAAATATGGCTTCATCACGTTCCCCCTATTACCGTCTTCATCAAATGTCCCGCCAATATCGATAGTATTGAACTTGAATTATGTACTAAACAAGAGTTTTATATAAACAATATTGTAGATTTGTATGGATGTTATTTGGTGAGTTTAATAAAAAATAAATATTTGTTTCTTTTTTGATTATTCCTGATAGTTTTGTTGTATTTTTTTTAAGTTGTATTTTGAATTATGATTTATTTATTTTTTTTATTATTCCTGATACTAATTCTTTGATTATGTGAAATTAATTTCAAATTAAACACATAGATCACTTCCAGAATTTCTTCTTTTTGTGTCGAATAATCTATATAAATACCAGTCTTTTACGTATTTTTTTTAGTACGACTTTTTACGTAATTTAGTTAGTGATGGCAAACAAAATTCTTTCAGAATTGAAAATAGTTAAATAAATACTTAGTGATAAAATTGATGCTTACCTTGTCAGATATCCATGAGGATGATAATTTAAATTAAATTCCGGTTCGGTGATTAGTTTTATAATTTGATTTTTTCCTATTATTTTTGTAAGAAATTTATTGGAATAACTTATTATATTGTTCCATTAGAAATTCATCACAAAGCTTAACTAAATATGTTGTCATGTCATTATCTCTTCAAATTGTAATTACATTAATTTTTTTGTGTTAGCGTTTCTATCCAAATCCGCACGTCATTTTAATGGTTTTACACCATTAATTGTCATCTACGTAATATGAACGGACACACTTGGAAGGTCAAAATGATCAACCTTCTATGGCGCATTCTTTTTTACGGATGGATGGAGCATATTCATTCATGATAACACTATTCCACATGGTGAAGTGTTGGTTTTCTCTTATCGTGTTAACCACGTTTTTGATGTGTCAATATTTTTTAATGATGATGCATGTGAGAGAATCGATGTGTACCCAACTATACGTCTTTTTCATACCAGTTCAGGTAATTTATTACAGTTTAAATCATATAGATGATATTTCTGTTTAATTACAAATTAATTGAATGATTTAATTAATACGTGTGCAACATGCATCGATGAGTCTAATGATGATGACAGTGGTGAGATTTTGTTTGTTAATATTTTTTTTTTGATCAACAACTTATACTAATGAAGTTTTGGAATGATTTTATCAAGTGTACACACAAAGAACAAAATGATGCAATTATAAGGTATAATGGAAGACAATATTGCATCGTATTAAAGCAAGAGAAATTCAGTATTTTTATGCAACGTGGTTGCAAAAGTTTTCTAGAAGAAAACATCATCGGTGAAGGTTTTGGGTTTGGTTTCGGACAACTGCAAAACAAAAAAACAAAAAATGAATAACAAAAAACAAAAAACAACTGTAAAACAAAAAACAATGATTCATTTTCACACGATTAATTAAAATGTTGAAATCATAATAAGAAATAGCAATAATAATAATAATACCATGGATTTAATATATTACTATCTTTGTCTTTATATCATTTGTAATGTGTTGGTACTTTGTATGTATGCAGAAAAATTGAATTATCAGGATCCACATCTACATATCACCTCTAAGAAAAGTCCGAAAAACCTATAAAGAGTGAAAAATTTGAATTGAGGATTGAAACATATCCATTTCAAGAACTCCTTTCAATGGTAAATGGTATTTATTGACTATATTACTTGGCTTCAGACTCTTTAAGCCGTCCACAATATGTTTGAGAAAAATATTGAAAATATTTGTTGGATGATGTTTTCTATAAAGAACGTCAACTGAGAAAATGTCAAGGTATCAAGTATGGATAAACTGTTTTGACTAATGTTATTATATTGAATTATTAAAATTTGCTATATTTAATTGACCTTTTTAATCGATTCATTTGATATTTTCCAGAATTGAATTTAAAATTTAAGTCTATAATTGAAAATATAAATTTTATAACTAAATATTATTTTTATTTACTTTATATGAATATTTTATTATTAAAATAAAGTAATAAAAACTCATGTTAATAGATAGTTTTAGTATAAACCAATAAAATAAAATAATAATACACATGAATAATAATAAAAATAATAATATATGTGAATAATAGTAGAATAATAATACACGTGCAATGCACGTGTGGGATTACTAGTTTTATTAATTTATATAGTAACTGCAAATGGGCGGTAAAAATTCAACAAGCTATTCTCAGCGACTTCTCTTTATATATGTACTAGTTTTTGACCCGTGCGATGCACGGGATGTGATGTGTTGGATTATATAAAATGAATGCATATATATTGTATAGGTGAATTTTATTATATTATAGGTGAATTTTATTGTATTATATATAGACAAATTCTATATGTAATAAATAAAACCGAGATTTTTGGTAAATTTTGTGGTTGGCCTTAATTTTAGTAGGTTTTAATTTTTTTTATCTATAGGATGTGCATTTAATGTATATTTTCTTAATGCAATAAAAATAAATCTTATTTTTTTAAAATCGGAATTTAATTCTTACTATACTTAAAATAATAGCATCTTATTTATAGTAAATTTTAAAATAATCTAATGTAAAATAATTAAAAAGTAAAATATTAATATTGTTTAAGAAATCTAAAAATTAATAAAGAAAATTTAATAATTACTTAGCTTAGCTAAATTTAGTAAGTGTATAAAATATCATTAAACTTTATTATATTATATATGCTAGTAATTCCCCCGTGCGTTGCACGTGTATTAGTATTTTACATTATTAATTTGTAATGAAACTATTTATTAACAATAAGTTGCTATTTAACTGTTTCCCTTGTATTATGGCTTTTTACCTTCATCATTCGAGTAAACTCTTTTGATACAAGTTAATGTCAATTTGGTATTGAATATGACTTGTTTATTAAAAAGATATAAGACTTTTTATTATGCAAAAGTTATAAGACTTTTTATTCAAAAATTATAATATCATTTATAGTTGTAAGGAACATATAGTAAAAGTATATTCCAAAAACAAATGTAATAAAGAATACTAATTTAACAAAATTATACTAATTGCAATAGAACCAATACAAAACAAATATTCAGATATTTATTCTAAAACATGATATAAGAAACACTTTGGCTGCAGGAGGGGAATGGTTCTGGCTTAGCACATATATTTCATTAATAATAATATATTGTTCATAGAAACACTCCATTAAAAAGTGACATCAAAAATATTCAAATATAAATAAAGTCTAGAAGTAGTTCAAAAACATCAATCATGCATCACTCTAATCATTTTTCTTCTTGATAACCACCTTAGTTTTCTTCAAAGAGCCGGTACTGGAGAATTCTGCCTCAAGCTTTCTTTTAACATTATTGCCATCATCAAGATCCAGAAAAGAGTCAACATTCTTTAGTTTGAATTTGTCTGGAGAAGCAAATTCTTCCACAGATAAATTAAGATGATCTTGTTAAAGTACTATGTCATTAATTTGCTATCTATAAAAATTTCAAATAAAAGAAAATAAATGCATTAAAGATCCAATCAACAATATAAAATTAATACCTTATCACCAATTGATTCAGAATGAATGGCTCTAGAGTTAAGTTGCGAGTCATGTGACAAAATAATAAAAATAAAATAAAATATACCTATTTGAATATAAATTTCCTGCTCATTATAGTCAATCGCAAATTAATGAACTGTTCGTGCCTGACTATCAATAAAAGTTGACTCAAATCTTGACGTGAACTCCGAATCCGTAGTCAACTTTTAATTTGTGTCCATTTAAGCAGATCAAAATTTAATGGTGTAAGACCATTAAACTAACTGCCGATTTGAATGAAAGACGCTGACACAAAAAATTTAAAGTAATTACAATTTGTAATGAATTTTTAATTGAACAATATAAGAAGTCATTACAATAAGTAGATAGAAGTTTATTGCCGAATCAAAACTGTAAAACTAATAACCAAAAAAAATATTGTCGAATCAAACAAAACAATAATTGCCGAATTAAAACTATAAAACTAATAACCAAAAAAAAATATTGTCGGGGATAGAAGTTTATATACATGGACAGAAAATATACATTGACACAAAAAATATTGACACAAAATATGTTGACAAAAAATATGTTAGTATGAGGAATAATAAAAAAATAAACAAACCATACAAAAAACAACTTAAAAAAATACAACAAAACTATCAAGAGTAATCAAAAAAGAAACTCACCAAATATTGTCCATACAAATATAGTTTATATAAAAACTATTGTTTATTGAAAAATTCGAGTTTAATATTGTCGATGTTGGTGGGACACTTGATGAAAAAAGAAATAGAGGGGAACATGAAGATGAAGTCATATTTGGTGGCTATGCTTCAAATTTAGAATCAACAATATCAAAGTATTTTTCTAATGCAATTTAAGTAGTATAAATATAAGCGGATTTAGTATAAATAATAAGCTGCCAAAAAAATCTCTGAACACAAAATCAATTGTTAATTCAATAGTGAAAGATACATAAAATCATAATTCATCTATTTTAACTATAATTAAATAATTTAGGAAAGATTGAATAGTCATTAGTATTTAAAACTTGATTAATTAATATTATAATGTACAAAATTGCATCGACACCATTGAAACAAATAAACAATATATTTGATGAAGATATGATGTATGAGATCAACAAATCATTGTAATATATATTTAAGAAGAACTGATGTATACTAATATCAACTAAAGTGAAATACTATTTATAATTTTTAAAATCTACATATCATATATAGATATAATTGATACTATAGACTCACTTTTGGTATAAAGTAATAATACCAGTAAATAAAAGTTTCCTAAATTTTTATACATATAAAATAGGAATACCATTTATGATATTTTTCTAATTTATATACATACAAAAGAAGGATTATCATTTACAATCTTTTCTTATAATATTTTCCTAATTATATAATTACAACGATTTTCTTATAATATTTTCTTAATATAAAATTTATAATCAATATCATTTATAATGTTTATAATTGTATCCTAATATAATAAACAAAAAGAGCGGGAAAATAAAAGTTCCGAACGTCTGCTAATATATATGTGTATATATAGATGAATCTTTTATAAATGTACATATATTATGTACATGAAAATATTAATATTTAAAAACAAAGTAGTTATGAAATAAAGTGTAAACAATATTTAATGAAAAATATATTACAAAATAAATCTAAATATCATATGAGAAAATTGACAAATACAAATTAAAAACTTAAAATAAATTAAATAAATTTAAAACAAGCATATAAAATCTATAAAAATTTAAAAAAGATAAATTTATCCAAGAATTTCAAAATTATACGAATAAATAAAGAATTATGAGATAAAACCTTAAAATTACAAATAAAAAATAAAATTTATTTGATGAGTCTTAAAGTCATCGGATAAAATTAAAAAAAAAGTATTAAAATAAAGATAAAATTTATTATAATAAAAATCTGAACTACCATTGATAAATTAAAAAAAAATCAGATAACATTTAAAATTATTTAGTACTTACAACATAAAAGAAATGCTATTTATTTGTTCTATTATTTATGCTTTATTTGTTTATTAATAATTATTGTCCATACCTGTACGTTCTAATATAGTTTTTCAAATAATTATGATTTGAGTATAATGATATTGTTACTGAGAAAAGAATGATATACTGATTCTATTTATTAAATTAATGTATATATAGTAATTTGTTGGTATAAATTTCAATTATGTCTCAATTGATCTAATTTAATATAGTTGACAAAAAATATTAAGTTAACATATAATTATTAAACCTTTAGACAACTCAACAAGTGTCTTTAATAGGTGTACAAACTTGCTTCAATATATAATCGATTTATTTTTGTTTGTTCTCATTTTTTCTAAATTTTGATTTTTGGTTGAGTATTTAACTAATATATAATACGAATGTATCAGATTATTTAATAATATTTATTTAATAAATCCTACATTAATATTTTGCGGGTTAAGACGTGTCAACGTGTAAGTCTTTCCCGCATTTAAAGGACAACGCATGTTTAGGTCTTGGACTCTTGAGATACTCATCCTGCCTCGCACTATTAGCATTCCTACAATATATTAATTTCTTCATATCAAAATTATACAATACTTCATTATATTACATTTCGTGCATCACACGGGCTATATACTAGTTTAAAAGAAAACCAAATAGTTGAACACATTTTTCCAATCAATTGATCGTTTTTTTTCGCATGTGAAGATCTTAGATTAGATTGCATTCATACTTGTAAACCAATTTTTTCAAATAAATTAGTAGTCAAGAAGTGTGCTTAGAAACTCAGACTGCGATTGGATATGGAAGAGATTCCATATTCGTTCCACTTGAGAATTTTTTTTGACCAAACATGCGATTGTTTATGAAAATTTTCAGAAAATATATTATTTTCTCACTTTTACTTTTTCTCATTTTTTCTCTTACCAATCACATTTACACATTTTTTCACAAAAAACTAATCATTATTACACATTCTCCCATAAATTTTACTATTCACTCACTCACACATTTCTAATTATCAATCATATCCAATCATTATTTTACTATTTTTAAATCAAATCAACTTTCATCATTACTTTTTCATCTCACATCCAATTACACCCTCAAAAATCATCTTTTTTCTTCCAAATTTTTTTTTACCACTATTCTCTAGCAAAATGAAAATTTTGAAAATGAAAGCATATCCAATCGTGCCATCATTCCCTCAAAGAAAGAAATTTCCTTTAAAATTTCTAGAAAATGTGGAATAGACCAATAAAAGCCCTAAAAATGGGGAGAAATCCCGTGCCTGAATAGGAAGCCCGACTTTCTTTTTTTGCTGTCTATAGACTATTGTCCCACCTCTCGTCTCAACGAAATTCCTCAGGCACTCCATGTTTGAGAAATATTTACTATCCGAAAAGAGGGGAAAACGGAGTCTTTATCTAAAGAAAATGCACAGAAGATACTCCGGAATACAACAGCAACAATCAAGCCAAAAAGTATGGGTCCTTAGCCCCGCCAAGAAAAGAGGACAAACGTAAGTATGGGATCACAAAATAAGTTTACACATATAAGGCAAGTTTTTTTTCCAAGTATTAAATTAATCCTTTTGAACACGTATTTTTGTTATTTCTAGACGATAAACACAGCCCATACGTCTGTTACATGTGGATGCTTTATATAATATGCGTAAAAATCTGTCTTATTGATCACAATCATCATTTAGTCTGTGCAACAGAGAGAGAGAGATGGGAAAGATGATATTTACAATTCTAATGCTTTGCTCGGTTGTACTTTCTGCTTCGCGGATGGCCGATGGAAATGGGCCTAATGACATTGACAATGACCCCAAAGCAATCAAAAACTGGTTGAAAAAAATTGCTCATGCGAACGAAAAGGTAACCCAACTTCATTTCTACCTGCACGACATTGTTAGTGGCCCAAACCCAACAAATATCCCAATCGTTGTGTCCAATTCCACTGCTCGATCACCCACCTATTTCGGCCTGATTGCAGCAATAGATGATCCATTGACAGCTGGGCCCAGCCCAGATTCTGAGATAGTGGGCCGAGCCCAGGGGCTGTTCGGGTCGACCTCGTTGGAGGAGATATCGTATCATATGAGTTTTGATTTTGTGTTCACGAGTGGGAAGTATAATGGTAGCACGCTTAGTGTGATCGGACATAATCCGTTCTTGCACAAGTATCGTGAATTGTCGATAGTTGGTGGGTCGGGTTTTTTTCGACTAGCTCGTGGTACAGCCATTTTGAGGACCCTAACATATAATTCTACCACGGGTGATGCTGTTGTTGAGTATGATGTTATAGTATTACATTACTAATGTCTCAAATTCCGTGTTTCATCTTTTATTTTATTGTATAAATAAACGACAAATTATTGTTTCTGACAGCATACACTTTGTTTTCGTAAACTCAAATATATGATGAAACACAAATAGAAATAAATGATGCATCTCCTGCCTAAACATTTTGTTTTAAGTGCTTTTATTATGGTTTTGGCCTTTATTAACTAATTCCAAATAGCTATTTACTGACAAAGAAAATAATAATTAAGCAATGTTTCTTTTTCTTTTGTAATTGAAATATTTTATGTTTCCATTTGCTTTAATGTCTTGGAAAGTAAAAAGGGCATGGAAATTTCCTATTCTAATTTGTGACTTCCTATTCTATTTTTGTGAATGATTGACTAATGTAATATAATAAATATGTGTTGCTGATATTTTAAATACATATACACTTGAATAGTGGAACCAAGGGCGGAGGTAGGGGGCCACCCCACTCCCCCAATTTTTTTGAAATATTTTTTTTGCACTAGAATTTTTTTTTAAAAAAAAAATTTAATTATAATTTATATGATTTTCGTGTATTGGTTCACCCCATTTTCGTGTATCGGTTTATCCCATTTTTATTCCTAGCTCCAACTTTGAGTAGAACATTTTGTGGGATAGAGAATCTGATCCCAGAAAAAAGTGTGCATCATTCGCTAACCCAATTCTTTCGGCGAATGGCAACTGCAGTAGAAAAAAAGTATCATGGCCATAGTTCTCAAAGAGCCCAAATCAATTGAAAACTTGTTTAAAAAACCTCTCATGCCAACGGAAAAGGTGACTAAATTCCACTTCTACTTTTATGACATTGTAAGCGACGAGAATCCAACTCCTTGGTTGCATACACTTCTACTTTAGGAGACAGTTGTAATTCATTACCGCGAAAGCGACGAAGTAAATGAAATGAAAAGTTGATAGTACTTATAAATAAAGGCTGAAATTGATAAGTTTGAATAGTGTTTAGTAAATAAGTTGTAAAAGCACTTTATTTGTGTAGAAGTCAAATCGGAGATAGAATTAGAAATCCAAAATACGTCTCTCTGATTTTAGATTATGATTATATAAAACGGAATCAGAATCTGAAGCTGACACTTGCAAACACTAAAGTAATTTTCTCCAGCTAAAAGTTGAGAAACACTTCTTTTTTAGTTTTTGCAAACATTACCTCATCTAGTGTTTCAATACGTCTACAATAAGTCAATAATCCAAATCTCATTCCAAGATTGTGTTCGAGCTCAAGGTATTCTATAGCTCAGCCTCATTCGAGGAAACTTGGTCTACCCATGGCTCTCAGTTTTGTATTCACAGATGAAAGTATAATGATAACAGATAAGACCAATTATTTCGTTGTGTAGCACAAGTTATATACTTGCTACTAAACACTGTATCATCATCAATTCGATGTGCACATCCTTAGGTCCAGAGTATAATTTCACAATTTTTCAACAAAAGCAAGCAAAAAAACTTAAATCACAAAAGTGCTATTTACTCCACAGATATACAAGAAAACATGCAGCACTTCCAATCTGCTGTGACCATAGCAGCCTAAAAATTTCACCAGCCATATTCACGGCAAGATATTCGCACATTATTCCAAACCCACACAGAAAAATATCTTACTTATTCAGTTGTAACAGTAATAAGATTCTACAAAATTCTTAGGACGAGCAAATCTAAAAATATAACATACTAAAATATTAAGTACTAAAAGTAAATTTCAGCTCAAAGTTCTTGAAAGTAACCGAAGAATGTGATGTCTTCTGATCTGAACTTACAAGACTGGACTTGAGCCAAATGCAAATTTCCTCCAAAAATCCTATTTCCCTTTCTTCTACCTACCTGTAGGACAAGAACGAAGAGTGATCAGGTTGAACTCAGAAAACCAAATACAGTTCTACTTGACATGTAAAAGGCAAATCGAAAGATATAAATGAAACAATAAAATGAGAACATAAAAGGAAAGCAATACAGATGGATTTTCAAAAAATTTATGGCACATAAAAGGAAGTTCATGGCCTCCTTAGTAGTTAGTTAGTAATCATTGTTGCAAAAACATCTATCCCTGTATGCATCTTTCGCAAGTTTAACAGGACGGCATAGGAAGGGGAGACGGGTATTAGCATCAATCTCACATATGTTAGTACCAGTAGTAATGAAATAAGAAATAACAGCATCAAGTGTGATGCACAACACTCGAGAAGAAAAGGGAGAGAGGGCATATGAAGGTCAAACAGTGAGAAAACATCAATCGCGCACAAATAAATATCAGCAAGAAAATAACAAATTACAACATGAAGTCTGATGCAGACAACATTTAAGAAAGAAATAAAACAGTTGAACAAAACAAAATATAGTACTTTGCTATATAAGGTAGCCTTCCAGCTCCATGATAAAAAGACAAAAACTAATTTCCTACATGAACAGCGAAATATGTAAATCATGCACTGAGACAAAAAGAAAGTAATATTTTTCCATGGAGTTCATCAATCTTATTATATCTCAAGAACAAACTACAATCGCTCAAACAAGGCATCTTGCATTGCTAAAACGCAAGAAACACAATACCTATGTTGTTTGCTGACCATGCAACGCCCACCGCAGAAGCAACAGACTGTCCAAGTGCTGTTATATAATGCTCTATCCACTTTCATCATTATCCATACTGCACTTGTTGAGAATAACCCAGTACTTTTTTTACTAGAGGGATTAACCCAATCAATACTATCTGAAGCTGCTCCGAACTGTTGATTTTGAGGCTAACTTGTCCAGACCCTCTGTTGTTAATATTAAAACGACCAATCAGATTCGTATATCGTCCAGTGGGGATTTGGGTCTGGAAATTGCACCCAAGAGCAAGATCTCCATGCCAATCCATGACGGAAATCCCTAAGGTCGCTAAAAAGCGTCCCAAAGGGTGGTCTTTGTCCCTAAGGGTTGCTTCCAAACTGCCACCATATGCAACCTCCCCACGACCATAAATGGCACCGCCTGAAACAACTAACTGTCCTCGTTTACCGACTATTAATTTATCCTCCACTTTCACTCCACCAGTTAAAACATCTCCCAAAACAGTAGCTGAGAGACCAGCAGCTGCCTTATTTATTCTGTGATTGATAAATCGAGTGTCACTGTGAGAGTATAAGCATAGTCCTTTCCAACTGATTGCATATCGAAGCCTAAAGAGGTTGCTTTGCCTTTCCCATGCTTCACTGAGCTTGCAATTTCCATTTGAAGGTTGGCGTCCTTTTTGTCCTTCGAAATGTGTCCAGAGAAAGAAACTGGTATCTTCTCCTTAAACACAAACAATCTCTCAACATTTACGCCATCGTATCCAATGTCATGGTCCCACCCATTGGGTTCTAGGACAGCTCTCACGAGCCAGGGATTGGAGGAATCAAGTGAACGATATCGATGAGTTGGATTATCAGAATCAAAAGAAGCAGGTAATGATAAATCTGGCATAGGAACTGGTACAGATGCAGCAGAGCTGGTCTCTTCTTCCACATTGTCACCATAGTCAGAAGGCAAATCCTTAGCTGCTTCCTGCATTTTCTTCATCATCTTCCGCCGCTTTCTCTCTTCCTTCAGCTGCTTCTTCATGAAAAGCTTTTCCCTATATTCTAGTTCATCATAGTACGCTTTCCTTTGCGCTTTACTAAGTTTTTCCAGCTGGGCTTTAGTCAATGATTTGAAGGAGGTAATTCATCATATTCTGATTCTTCATCCGAGTCTGAGCACTCATCCAGATCATCATCTATAGCATCATCATCATCATCGCCGAATTGCTCTGATGGAAGTTTAATTTCAGGTCTTGATTGGAGAAGAGATGAAAGAAGGAAAGGTAAAGGAGGTGATCTTGTTCGAGGGGCAAAAGGTCTCCCAGGAGGGGTATCTTGCAACTTCAGTAGAGTATTTGCTTCAGCCAAAATTTTTGAAGCGAAAGACAGAAGCAACAAGTGGGGCTTCCAAACCTGACCATTTGGCAACACCCTCTGTCCAGCTCTGTTTGTTCTGCAAGCTGAGTGATTCTCTACCAAAGAAACTGGATTCATAAGCCGCATATCTCCGGCAGCCTGACGTATTGCTTGCTGGACAACATGCGACCTCTGCGTCACAAACATATCATAACCGTTGCTGTCCCATTGGGACCTTCGGGTGGAGCAGATGCAGCATGAGTCAAAACAACAATGGCATTGAACCAGATAGAGGGTCCAAAGATTTCTGTGATGGTCCGCAACAACGGCATGTCACCAAAATCTCTGCTCTGCATATCCAATCTATCAAGATACAAAACGATATCAGGAGGTGTTTTCTTAATAAACCTTTTGACAGAACGAAGGATTTTCTCATTCTGGCGCTGGTCCGACCAAGAGGGCAAAAGTCCAGGCGTGTCAATCACACGTACCCTGATTCCTTGCACAGTCCCAACAATATCCTGAACCTTCTTGGTGCCCAATTGAAAAGCATCAGTACCAAACATATTTTCATCGAATATGGAATTTATAGTTGCACTTTTACCGACCCCTGATTTCCCTAGAACCATGATTGTGCATGTAAAATCCAAGGGCTCTTGTCCAGCTGCCTCAAGCTGCTCAGCCATTGCACTTGCACGATCAAAGCTAAATGCAGCAACACGTCCCCCGCTTCTCCCATGTAGCTGTTCAGCCAAACCCAATCTATACAAGACCTGAGCCACAACAACATTATGTGGAGTCTGACCAAGTCTATGAGCAAGACGGAGAAATTTGACACGAATCATCTGGAGCTTTTCACGGGTCTCATCATACTCCTCAGCCTCTGCTGTGGGGTCTTCAATGAGCTGGTTCTGTGTTGCAGAAACAGCTCCATTTACTCGAGGCTGCTGGACCACCCGAGAGGTGGGTTCCAATAACGGGGCAGCACGCCCAAGCCCAGCAGGACGAGCAGGAGTTGCTGAACTAATATTGATTGGTGGATTATCAGCTGTAGACCTGGACCCCCGTTCCTTATTTTGAGATGCAGACTCAAGTAGAGGGGTATCCTGCCTAAGGCCAGCAGGAGGAGCTGTTACGGAGTTAGCGGAGGAGATGTCTGCTGCAGACTTAATTTCCTGTTTGGCATTAGCTGATGCATCCTGAGAAACATGTTCCTGTACCTTAGCAGCATTATCAAGGTCAGCAGGATGAGCTGGAGCAATGCCAGATGTGGATGAGATACCAGTAACAGGTGTGACTTCCTGTTCTCCATTCCCTGACAAATATAGTTCCTTTTTCTCATCTTTCACTCCATCCTGTTGTTGTCTTTCAACAATGTTTGTGGAGACTTCAGCATTAGCATCGACAAGCTCAAGCTGTGGTTCAGAAGATCTAGGACTTTCTGCTAACAATTCAGACGAGCTTAAACGAGGCTCAACTTCTGCTTTCTCCAGATTCAATGTGCTATCATCGTCAAGGACAGGATGCAAGTTAGTGTCAAGTCCAGAACTTTCTTTAGCAGGATCAGTAGCAGAAATATCGGAAGCTGCAATTCCACTGTTCTCCTGGTCAACACCCAGACTATCAGCTTTTTCAACTTGCTCAAATTCTAAATCTAGTTTCTTTAGTTCTGCATTCTCATCATCTTTGGGATTCACACAAGAAATATGTGACTTCCCTCCTGCTCACCAACCTGATCCTCTTTGAGTTCGAATGTAGATAAGCTGAATTGTTCTCACGCTTGTCCTGCTGGTTTCCAGCACCTAAAATAGCATTGTGTTCATTTTTATGCACAGCATCCCCATTAGACTCGGACTCTGACCTCGGACCCGCTTCACTTTCTTTCACCGCATCTTCATCTTCGATTTCGGGTGATGTCTCATGAATCTGTTCTTTCAGCTCATCAAAATCTGCACTCTTCATGTTTTCGTGATTCAAGGTGCTCACCATATTCACATGGTCCAAGGAACCATTTTCAGGGATGTCTGGACAAATATCACCTCTTTTGACCTCATTGGCACCTTGAATTTCTGCCATCTCATGAGGAAGTGTCTTAACATCAAGCTTCTCTGGGTGAGTCTCAGTTTTGCTTAACTCATTGGGTTCTAGAGTCTCTGACATCTCAACATTCAGTTCTTCTCCGTTGTCTGCACTCAAGATTTTTGCATCTCCAGAAGTCAAAGCTTCAAGAAAGCTCATCTTACCTGATATGTTGTCCTCAGGCTTTTGATTGGAATTGTCCAACTTCTCATATCCATCATTTAGGTTCTCAGTTTCACCAGCAGTGGAAGCTGAATCAACAATTTCCCTAGAATCAGCTTTCCTGTCCTCAACAGCACTATCATTGATATCAGCAATACTATCATCTATCAAACCATTCGTTTCATCCATCACAATTTTCTCCATATCAATTTGGTTCTCATCGTGATTCTCCTCACTCATCAAAAGCTCAGTCTTGGCCCCGGCCCCGGCCCCGGCCCCAGCATCCTCCGAACTCTGAACTGCACTGGGAGCCCCAATCACTGCTTCAAATTTTTGAACATCATGAAATACATCTGAATTACCCTTATTATTCTCCAAGGTGCCAACTAATTCTCCATTTTCACCGTTAGTCACTGTGCTAATCTCCGAACCAATGCTTGCAGTTTCGGCCTCGACTGCTTCTTCAAATACTTCATCCCCGTCAGAGTCCTTTGATCCATCCAAACTCAAGTCAACACTTTCCTTTATACTTGGCTCCAATACTTCACTGTTGACAGCATTGCTTTCCCTTAGCTTGGCATCCTCGGCAATGCCAATGCCATTTTCCATCAGAGAAAAATCAACAACAGGCTGGATTCACTGAAACAAGGGAGTACAATAACGAGGAAATCATTCATCAAACAACAAGACAATAAAAATAGGACGAAAATCATACTCATCGCTGACACTATTATATATATTATATATACTGAAAATAATAGACCATTTATTGCGTAATTTCATCAAAATGAACTCATAAGTAGGAGTTCATGTGCGCAAACTGGTAAACTCTCCACTTGAAATCTAGTCAAATTGTTGGCATATTCATAACAACAAAACTATCAAGAATAAAAATAAAAAAAAATAAAAACAAGAAAGAAAAAAATTGTAACAGCAACCCAACCCCCAACAACCTAACAACAATTAAACTAGCACGAAAACCCCCAATCCCTGAATCCCATACATTATCAATTATAACGCATAAAAGAAAATTAAAATACCCGCACATCAGTCCATCCATTAATACACAAGTGTGCTTATTTTATAAAAGGAAAGGCGCACAAAAACAGATCTCTAACTAGGGTTTAGCATGATTTAACAGCAAGCAAAATAAAAACCAAAAATAGATAACAAACAACAATTCAAGAACTCACCAGGAGAGACGGATGGAAAAATAAACTTTTAGAGAGGGATAGAGACAGAAATCGGGTTCTGTTCTGCAGTAGAAAGGAAGAGGAGGTTTTTGTGCTGTGAGTCGTTGAATATATTTCTGAGAATAGTAGGTGAAAAATGAGGATAAGAGGAGATGGACGGGTTTACAGTCGGGTTAACGGGTTCGGATCCGAGGGGTGGAGGAAAGGGCCTAGGAATTAGGATTCACCGTAAAAGTGGGTACGGCGAAGAAAAGGTTAGGTGTTTTTGCCAAAATGTAGTCACGTCTCACGAGTCACGTGTTACCATTTATTTAGCCATATGCGGATCGTTATATTTGATACATTTTCTGGGATTTGGATTGAAGAATGGATATTCTCGTGGAAATGCATAGGATTTTCAAATTAACATTTTTTTATCTATATGCATGAGCGTAGCCAAGACTTTTGGCCAGTGTGGTTAAATTTTTTTTGTTTCGGTTGGGCTATTATCGAGCCGAAATTTAGCAAAATAGAAAATATAAAAGAAAAGGACAAATTTGAAGGTCGTATAATTAGCAATTTTTTGTCGATTTTCATACTAGCCAAGTCCGACCTATCTTGAATTGACTTTTTTGAGAAGTGATTTATCCATAATTAATTCTAAATTAACAACCACACAACTATTACTATTGTGGGAAATGAACTTTTTGATCCAAATGTTCATTTGAAAAGTATTCCTAAAAAGTTGTATTTGGAGTATATATTTTTCTCAACATAACAAATAACGCAACCATTCATTCATCCAATGCCTTAATAGGGACATGTAGGTCTTATTTCATTAGGCCACTTAAATTTTAACTCAATTTTTTTATAGGTTGAATTTTCAGTATGGCTCAACCCAAATTTAATAGAGCTACTTCAAATTCCAGTGCGATACATCCCAAATTTAATAGGACAACTCCAAATCCAAAAGATTCCTCCTCGACCGCAGACCGCCACTCGTGGTATATAGAATTCGTCTAAATATTAATGTCACATTAAATTTTTATTTATGTTGATATTATATTAAAATATTAATTGAAAACTATATTTATATTATTGAATGTCAAGCGAAAGCAAATATGGTGTGAATCATAATGCAATTTCGGATAATGATACCAAAGGCATGACCATTTTTTTTCTAACTTAAAATAGTAATAGATTGTTTTATTAATTCGTAAGGAAATTACAGTAAAAAAATGTTTTGGGCCCATTTGAAGTAATATTTCTAGAGAAAGGCGTGGGATCCAATATGTTAGGTCCATCTCGAGAGAGGTCTACCATGGGGAGGTATCCAGTATCCACTACAACCTATAGTACTTTAGGTTCAATGTCACTGATCTTATAAAATAAAATCATTATTTTTAACTAATTTATTACACTGTATATTTTAAACTTTTTTAGCTATACTAAATAGGAGTATAATTTATTTAAATTATATTTTACTTGGAAAAGAAAGAAAGTCCAACTAATTCATCATCAACTATCTATCTGGGGAAATTAGAGCATTTACATTATATTTCACTTTGAGCTTGCGCATATGGGAGTGTTACTATCGGTGAGCAAGTCTCATGTAAGACCGTCTCATGGATTTAAATTAATGAGACGGATCCAACTCATTTACAAATCAAAGCAAGTTAGATCCAAATTCAACTTGAGTTAGCTAATATGGATCATTTTAGGATCCGTATAATGAAATTAACTCGTGAGACCGTTTTATATGAGTTTTTGTAGATAAAAACAAAGAAGAATGAAATACAAGTTGCTGGTTTGTTTTTGTGTAGCTTGGTGACTATACAAACTTTCTTGGGGTTTGGAGAGCACATGTTGAAACCAAGAAAAAATAACTTCCACCATTACCAAATGTACATATTGGGGGCATGGGACTTTAGCATGAAATTATGGTAAATAAGACATTTTGGTATAGATTTATCAGAAGTTTGGCGTGTATAACATGCAATGTTTCCTTCTAACAAGGACTGAGTCTTGGACTCTTGGGGTCACGCAATCATTTAACTTTAGCAGTGCAATGCTAAAATAACTTGTCTGCCATGTTCACCTTTTATGATGGGAGCATTCGTTAGAGACCTAATTGGATTAATGATTTGGATAGTTTCGATGTTGCATCCGATATACGTTAAGTGGGTACATCGTTTATCCTCCATTGTATTTTGGGATAATTACAAAAACTACCCTAATATTTGGTGTAATTACAAAAAAATTCAAAATTACTATAACCCTCTTGATGTTTGAGTCCGTCTTACATTTACCCCAACTATTATTTGACCTGACTGAATTTGCTGACTTTATCAAAAGTCTAACAATATCCGTCAATTTTTCTAAATATTGCAAGTAGTTCCAATTTCCTCTTTCTATTTGTAATATCTGGAAAAATTGAGTGATGTAATTATAAAATATAAGGCAAAAAGTAGGAGCTATTTGTAATATTGAGGAATATAATTGAAAATTGTTAAATTCGGGGGGACTTGGTATGATCCCACACATGAAGTGTACCCAATAGAAGGAGAGAGCTCAAACCCACCAAGTGAGGTTCCATCCTAAAATCAATTGGTGATAGAAGGAGTAGCTCACTCGTAGGGTTGTAAACGATCCGAGCCAAGCCAAACTTTAACTTGTTTACCATGTGTTTGTTTAATTTTATATATATTCAAGCTTGATTTGAGTTTGATTCTCATTTTAAAATTCTTGTTTTCTGTTCGGCTTAATAATTTTTTTTAATGCTTGAATGTGTTTGTGAACATATTCGTGAACGAGTTCGTTTTGACTTTGTGCTCATTATGTTCGTGAACGAGTTCGTTTTGACTTCGTGCTCATTATGTTCGTTAATAATTAATAAATTTGTTCGCTAACAATAAATAAAAATATAATTTTTTTTCGTGAATAGTAAACAAACAAACATGTATTCAAACCTATAGATGAGAATACACATAACAATAAATAAAAATATAATTTTTTTTCGTGAATAGTAAACAAACAAACATTTATTCACACCTATAGATGAGAATACACATAAATTGTTATCAAAAAATAAACAAACATAAACTGACCAAACAAGTAACAAACCTGCCAAACTAGATTAGAAATAGTTGAAAAAATATTCCAAAGACAAATACGAAGAAATAGTACTACTACTCATTGCAAGACTGGATCATTTCAAGAAATCATATTCCAACATATGTAGAAGAATTTTAAATTAAAATAGACAAAAAAAAAAAAACCAAAAAACTTTCGGTATGATGTAATCACATAAGTGAGTGACCAATTTTGAGAAAATACTCAAAGTAAGCTTAATTAGACTATTCAATAAGATAAGTTGTGGAGTGCACATGATAAAACTTTCTATGATAGATGTTTTTTTTTTCTATGATACCCAAGAAACTACAAGATAGAAGTATTCTTTTTGTGTCCAACATCAATCAAATTTAGACTGCCCTCCAGCCTTGTAGCTCCAAATGTACCACCAACTGTAGGGTCTTTAAGTCTTTTTGATTTTATTTAAACAAAATCCTTTTAATCCTGTTTTTTTCAATAATCGAGCTATTAGTCGAGCCTTAATGAGCTTGTTCGCGAACAAGTCTAAAAAACATATTCTACGAGCTTATTCGTGAACATTTATAAATGAATACTAAACAAGCTTATTCATAAATATTTATAAATGAATACTAAACAAGCTTGTTCACAAGCTTTTAGTAAAAGAGTATAGAATTGTTCAAGCTCTGTTAATTTATTAAACAAACTCTAAAATGTGTTTGTTTATGCTCGTTTAACTAAATAAACGAACATAAATAAATATTATCCTAGTATATACACGAGTTGTTTGTCGACCGCTCTGTTCATTTACAACCCTACTTACTTGATGACAACTCACAAGTAACATATTTCAACAAAAATTATTTGATAAAGTCAGCAAATTCGGTCAGCTCAACTAACAGTTAGAGTAAAAATGTAAGACAAAAGCAAACCTCAAAGGTGATAAAAGGGGATTCCTGTTGTTTTGAAACTTATCTAGTTTTTTTGTAATTACCCCAAACCTCACGGATAGTTTTGTAATTAGCCCTTGTATAAATTTTCCTCCGTACGTGTACAGTACTACAGTTGACAAACATCCAATCACTTGATGCATAAAATACTGGTGGAGCATGAATCTATTTAGTTTGAAAAAATATCATTTCTCTTCATATTAGTAAAAATAACTGTGCTAGTAACATGTGCATACAGATCCATTCAAGAATAAGCATCAGACATATTTCTAAAATATAATCTAAAGGTCTATCTGAAGGAGAATTTTTATTGTACACTACAATCTTCCAATAAACTGACAATGGAGATGGAGTTGATCATATATATTCTAAAGAAATAATGAAGACAAAGAGTAAGCTAGTAGAAGTTACAATAAAACATACCCCATGATGCATTTTGTACAGAACAAAAACCAGACAGGCCCCCAGTTTTCCATTCTAATCTGTTCACCCCTTCATTTTCTGAAATATCCATTTTCCTCTTGACGTTGAGTGACTATTTGGCTCTTTATTCTTTGCCGCGTATTAAGATATGATTGTTACGGTTATGACTTATGCACAAAGCATTTGAGCTAGATGTTTCTCCACCTTGTTGTGCTGAATTATTTCTCTGAGGTTATTTTAAGATATCTAAAATAAAAGATCATGCATAATTCTGCTACATTGCAAAAGTTGCATTAAAGTTTGGGCTAATTACAAAAACTGCCCTTGAGATTTAATCTAATTACAAAACATGCACTCAGTTATCTTTTAAAATTACAAATACCTTAACATTTGTTTTTAGCTTTAAAAAATTACTCCCTAAAGAAACCTCAAAATGAGGTATTTGTTCTACTCAAAAAAAAAAAAATAGGGTATTTGTTAGATAAATACAAATTTGAAAGAGATATTTGTAATTTTGAAAGATACTATAGTTTTTTTTGTAATTAAATTGAGCCCCAGAGGTACTTTTTGTAATTATCTCTTAAAGATCACAATTTCCAAGAATGCGCCTTGGACAAAGGCTTTTGAGCAAGTGGCATGCCATTGAGCTTTCTCTTGCTACTGTTTCAACTTGCTAAATTTAAACCAAATAAAAAATATGCATTGGGAAAGCAAACTACAGAGATAAGTTGCTTTGGTTGAACTTAATTTTCTGAAGCCAGAAGTAGGGGTGTGCACGGTACGGAATGGTTCGGAGATTTGGAAATCTCCAGAACCGTCTCGAAGTTCGGAGATTCTGAAAATAAATCTCCAGAACCGAACCATAGACAAAAATCTCCGTCCCGAATCATACCGAAAGTTCGGGACAGTTCGGGACGGAGATTCGGTTCTAATGGGACAGAACGGTACGGTCCGGTTCGGGACAGAGATTCAGATATTAGCCATAAATAAAGTATACAAATTTGGAAAAAAAAAAGAAAATCAATATAAAAATCACCAAACGGATATACTTCTAGAGCTCTAGTATCTTTTTAGCGTAGTCTGAAAATAAAAACTAAAACTATAACAAGTAACACAATCCAAAATTCTAAACTCAATAACCTCTATAATACAATAATAGTATATTATTTGGGCAATTGTCTTTCTATTGACATAGAACATATATAATTAACTAATAGTTTTTATAAATTAAAATGAAATAAAAATTTGTATAAATTTATAATCTCAATGTCTCATACTTAACAACTTAACATAATCAATAAAATTATATTTATAATTTATGTGATGTGGTAAAAAAATTAAAATATGATTTTTTTATATTGTTGTAATTTACTAATCATTAGCTAATTTCAATTTCAAATTATTTACTCTATTATTAATATAAAAGTTTTTTAAAATTCACAATAGTTGCAGTAGTATGATTTTTTTCAGAAAAATGCTTTATATTCAATTTAATTTAAAATAGTTTGTAGTTAATTCAATATCAAAATAAAATCAACATAGAAATAATGTATATATGTTTATATAAAATCTTTAAAATCGGTTCTAGCTTCGGGTCCTCGGTCCGGAGTGGTTCGGTACGGTTCTCGGTACGGGTATTTGAAAAATCTCCAGAACCGTACCATAAATATTTTTGGTACGGTACGGTTCAGAGAAAGTCAAAAAGTCAACGGATATTTTCGGTTTGGAGATCTTTCGGTCCGGATATTGGTTCGGTTTCGGTAATCTCAAGTCCCGTGCACAGCCCTAGCCAGAAGGATGCTTAAAGAATATAATGAACATAAATTTGTTGTGTAATAACAATGCAAAGCAAATGCAACAGATTCATTGCGATAACTACTATATTAATTTTGAAGTATAAGTTATTGGAAATTAGTTTTAAAAACAATAGTTGATAACCTAACTTTGACCAATTTTTTGGTGACTAATTATTATTAACTTTTTTGACAAAAGTGACTAACTATTTAATTCTAGAGGAATTAAATATTGGAATAATAATCTGCGTTTCGAGTAGATGTGTTTAGTATATTTAACTTCTCAAAACCAATTTGTGGTAAGTGAGAAATAAAATACACAAGTTAGTCATTTGAAAATGGGATAATGGATGTTGGGAAGGTGAAAAGTCACCAATCCCACATAGGAATATAATATTGATTAAATTCAATATATCAATAAATGGGTGTGCAAGAGTGTGCAAAATGAAAGAACTATACACATGTGAGGTGTGGTGGCAAGGCCACAAGCGCACGTGCGCCCGGCTCGGCGCCGTGCCCGTATATTATATTATTTCATTTTGGAAGTGTACAGTGTAGCTAACAAATAACAAATACGAAAAACATCAATTTTATTGAAGCAATCGAAATCAAAAAGTTGTGATCTAATCTAATCCTAAATTAACAAGTAAAAATATTTAATTATTATAGACCCGAACTTCACAAAGACTTAAACAAATACGAAAAACAATCCTAGGAACATAATCTCAACATGTTTCATCAATATTAATTCCAACTAATATTTCATCAAAACCAGTTTATGTGTATCTAAGGGTTCAATTCCTAAATTATTTTATTCCCTCTCCCGAGTGGCACATAAACCGTTGATTAATAAGAGTTAAAGGTATCCCTACTCAACAATTAATAACTCCCAAAAGTTCTTACAATTGAAGTAAACCCCCATAAACAGTTATAGGTCTCCCCACTCAATTCCTGTTTATGTTATGAATTCGTTTTTCGTAAGTTAGATCTCATCTCCCAAATTTTGAACTAACAAATAAGACATGCAAATTATTGGCCAGATAATCTACAAGAAACAAGCACTCGAATCCATAAATAGAGCACAAAAAACCAATTAAAAAGAAACAATCAATTTAGAATTAACATGAATCTACAGTTTTGATTATGCCCTAGGATCAATAAATTTAGCCTAACATATTTGACAACAATTTTATAGACAAACTTGAAATCAAATAATTTGACATCGAATTAAGTACAAAACAAAAGATCTAAACTATGAGGATAGAACCATTCTTGAAAGGATGGATCCTTCTTCAAAGTCTTGAACCCTTGTGCCTTTGTAGATGCAAAAGGTCTTGTGTCGTTCTTCGTTGAAGTGTATTTTTTGCCCTAGAAGTGTGTATTATGGTATGCGGAATTGTGTCTCCAGCTTTAGGGCTTGGTCTTGCTTTTATAGATGCTTTGAGAGATCCCTGGTAGAGTCTGATGAAATAAGGAAACAAAATCCGCCGCAGGACAAAATATACGGTCGTGTATAAATACATGGGTAGACCGTGTAAGTTGTTTTCTCCTCTGTTTTTGTCTGGATCAAAATACACGACTGTGTATTAATACATGGGTGGATTGTATAATCCGTCTCTGAAATTCTTTTCTCAAACAAGTCGCACGAGCATGTAAAACTACATGGATGCAAAGTACACGACCGTGTAATAATACACGAGTGGAACGTGTTTTCTATTTTTCCTTGTTTTCTTCGCGTATTTGATCGTCTCTTCACATTCGGCATTCTTGTACGGGTTGTCCTACTGATATCTTTGCAAATAAAGCTCCATTTCCTGTCAAAATCACACGAATACGCAGTATCACGCACATCAAATGAAACCAACTAAAACACACTAAATATACATGCAAATGTATCAAATATGTACCAAAATAAGCCCATAAATACACGTATATTTTACACGTATCACTTAGTGGTCATTGAAGATTGCCACTACTTGGAGGTTTCAGCCCACTATCTCATGAAGTTACTGCCCTGCAGTTATAAGACCACTATACATAGGACTGCAATGTATTTGTTCAGGATACAAGCAATTCTCTCATTTTTATTATTCTGTCATTTGTATTATATACTCAGTTTTTACACAGTTCAGTTCGTTAGAGCCTTGAAATTTGCAGTGCTTCTATTTCAAGGACATCTGTTGTTGTATCTTTGGAGATAACACCGATGTGTGTAAAATATACGTGCATTTGGGGCTTAAAATGATATATATTTGATGTATTTGCACACATATTTAATATGTTTTTACTTGGTTTCCTTAGAAGGGCATGATACTGCATATTTTTGTAATTTTTACAGGAAATGGAGCTTAAAACGAAGAAATATCAGTTGAAATGTCGGGCTAAGATTGACTAATGCGAAGAGAGGATCAAAACAACGAAGAAAATGGACAAATAACACTACACACGGCCGGACCGTGTGGTGCCACACAACCGTGTGAAAATGCCGGTGTGAAATGACACAACCATGTAAAGTGGGGAAAACAGGGGATGGAACCAGGCCCGCACGGCCAGACTGTGTGAACTTACACAACCGTGTGGGAAAGGGCAACACAACGCATCACACCACCAGCCCGTGTGAACCACACAACCGTGTGGAAAAGGGTTGTGCAACAAACCACAGGGCCTTGTGGTGCCACACGGCCAGCCGTGTGGGACTCTGCCAGATGCGTTTTTTGGAGTTCTTTCCCATTCCAACTCTACAAGTGATCTCTCCAAGCATCTATAAAAGGGACCCAAGGCTTGCACGAAAAATATCACTTCATACAGAGAAAATACATCAAATTATGCAGGAACGCAAGAATCGAAGATCTTCTGAGAGAGGAAGGCTAGGTCGTGAAGAACATCACAAGGCCTTTCGCATCTACGGGGGCACAAGAGCTTCGAAGGCTTAGGAGGGGAATCCATCCTTACAAGAAGGGGTTTTCTTTCTATGTCTAGATCTCTTGTCTGTGCTTAAACAATGTCATAATGTTGATTTCGAATTTGTCTATGAATTTGTAATCAATGTTTGGCTAATCTTTCGGATCTTAGGGGCATAATCGAAATTGTAGGTTCATGTTAAATATGATTAATTATTTTCTTAATTAATTCATACTTTCTATTTATGAATTCGAGTGCTTATTCTTAATTGCTTTTTATCTGATCAATAATTAGCATGTCATATTTGTTACTGCGAAATTCGGAAGAGGAGTTCTAACAAAGATGGAAATCGAATTCAGACATAAACGAGTGTATCGAGTCGGGAGACCTACAACTGTTTGTGGGGAGTCATTGTATTCATAGATCTTTTGGGAGTTAATAATAATTGTATCGAGTAGGGAGACCTACAATTGTTATTAATCTACTGTTTATGCGCCGCCCGAGAGGGGGAATAATCTATCTTAGGAATTGAACCCATAGAATTGCATGAATTGGTTTTGAAATCAATGTTTGGCATATTTTTCGGATCTTAGGGGCATAATCAAAACTGTGGATTTATATTAAATATGATTATTTATTTTCTTAATTAATTCATGCATTCTATTTTATGAATTCGAGCACTTATTTATAATTGATTTTTATCTGATCAATAAATTGCATGTCATACTTCTAGTCCATAATCCGACCAAGTGAGTTCTAGAAGACGAAAATCGAATTCAGACATGAAACATGTGTGACAGACGTGTTTGTGGGGAGTCATTCAATTCACAAATCTTTTTGGAGTTAATAATAATTGTAACGTTCTGACCAGACTACAATTGTTATTAATCAACTGTTTACACACCACCTGACCAAGGGAGTAAATGATATTAGGAATTTGAACCCATAGAATTGCATGAATTGGTTTTTAAAACTTTATTCGCATTTAATATTGAAGAAGCATGTTGAGATTATATGCCTAAGGTTGCTCCTAATGATGTTGAAAATACTTGTGGGGTTAACAAATTTATTTTATTTATTTTTTAATTTTCAATTTTAGTTAGATATAATAAATTGATTTTCGATCGCTTTAATAAAATTGGAATACGATGTTATTATAACCTAAGTGTTTCGAGATTCAATCCCTGAGGAATACGACCTTGCTTGCCATTATCCTATAAACCACACTGTACACTTGCAGTTGTATGAACCAAAATATTTTTTGGCGAAAAAGAATTCTATGCAACGGGGTCGTTCCAGGGTCCGTAAAGTTTATCATCCGGTCAGCAGGACAAGGGCAAGGCCGTTGATGACTCCGTGGGAAATACGGGTCATCAAGGTCGTGTTAAGGAGGATGAACCTTCTTCTTCACGTATTCACACTAAGAATTCTTTTGATGTTCTGGGTGCTGATTCAGATGACGTGGCATGTGATAATATGACTTTGGAGCACAAATCTGATAATGAGAATCGGATTATGGCTTCAGAATATAATACTAGCAACACGCATGACACGAGCCATGGTTCCTTATCAACCGCTAGTAACAAATTTGGATGAACATGGGCGGCTAATTTGCAACGTGGAATGAAAATAGTTTCAAATAGCCTTCCTTTTAATGATTATGTCCTTAGCTCCAATGATCCTTCCGAGGGGTTCAAGGTTATGGCCGTTGCTGCCCGAAAACGTTGGTTAGATATGGCGGATGAAGACGATCGAGATGATGCAGACAAATCGGAAGCGTTAAAGACCAAGTTAGGCGACTCTTCAACTGCTCCGATTGTCCTTCACTCAAGTGATTCGTCAGAAGCTATGAACGCTCTGGCAATTGTGGCTGGAGGATCTTGGGCCGATATTCCACAGGATACATCAGACCATCAGGAGGATACTCAAGCACGTGCAAAACAAACACATGCCAATGTCCTTCGAAAATCCTCTAGAAATAAACGTCCATCATTTCGATTGAGATTTTAAGTTATTTCTGGTTTTTCTTTTATGGGGTACTCTTTTTACTATCAAAGATTTTTTCCCAATGGGTTTTACTTTGATAGGTTTTAACGAGACCTCTTTTTTAAAGCTAGCTGCTTGGCTTGTAAGCAGTGCACTATATTTTCTTTTTTAATAATATTTTGCATTTATTAAAAAAAATGAATTGATTTTGAAACTTTAATTGGATTTAATATTGAAGAAACATGTTGAGATTATGTGCCTAAGGTTTCTCTTGTAGTTGTTGAAAATACTTGTGGGGTCCACAAATTTATTTTTATGTTATTTTCAATTTTTACTAAAATTGGATATTCGGTCGCTTCAATAAAATTGGAATACAATGTTATTAATTATAGCCTAAGTGTTTCACAAATCAATCCCTGAGGAATACGACCGTGCTTGCCATTATCCTATAAACTACACTGTACACTTGCAGTTGTATGATCCAAATATTTTTGGCGAACAAGTTTTTGGCGCCGTTGTCGGGGATTGATAGATTCTACTTAGATATAGTAATAAGTAGTCCAATCTTAATTGAAGCATTTTTTGTAAATATTTTTTTTTTCAATTTTATTTTTCTCCTTCTTCATTTCTACCATCGTATTTTTGCGAGACTGGAATCTTTGGAGATACAAGTAGCCCAAATCGCAACTGCAGTGGGAGACCAACATAAAAAAGGTAAATTCCCAAGCGATACTGAACTTAATCCGAGAAAACAGTGCAACACCATTCGTCTGATGGATGGTACATAATATAAGGGCTCAAGAATTTCAACCGACACGGTTCAACGTAAAACTTAGCGCTTTGTGGGAGGCAACCCAAGAGACGTCGCGACAAACTCCGGAGTAAAAAAAAGAAAAAAAGAAAAAAAACAAAAAAAAAAGAAGATAGACACACACGACCCGATCGTGCGATCTGCTTCTCCAATTTCAAATTTGACGGACGAGCTTCCTGGCTTCACCGGAACGATCTAGGTAAGTACTCTTTACGCATTCCTCTTTCTTTTGATAATTTCTTCATATGTTCGGGACGAAGCATATTTTAAGTTTGGGGGGGGGGGTTGTCAAGAATGCGTAATTTAGTACTTTCTTATATTTTGCATTGCATGTAGAACATTTTTGCATTAAATTTTTTGAATATTTTAAAAATTTTCAATTTTTTTTATTTTAGCACGTTTATCGCTTTAGCACGTTTAATTATTTTTGTGTGTGATTTTAATCAAGGTTTTTCGAAAATGCCCAGCTTCCGTATGATTTTACTATGAGCATTTTATGGAATGAGATAACATACTTATGGGAATAATGATGAATTGTTGGGAAAATGTCATTTATTTGCTTAGCATTAGTTGAGAAAAATTGGTATTTGAGCATGTGGTGAAAAAAATAAACCTGTGAGCTTTTGTGCTTTAAACTGCTTTATATTATGCAACTTATTTTTTGTTTCTTGAGTGTGTCATTCATGATTGATAAAACTCTATAACTTGCTCTGGTATCTTCATTAAAGCCATGTGTGTGTGCAATTTTTGAAAATGATCTAAGACCATCTTTGTTTAGCCTACTTAGCCTAACAAGCCTACCTATGAACTCATGATTCCATAGTTAGCCAATTTTGAGCCAAAACTTTTATTCTGAGCCATATTCATCTTTAAAATTTAAACATGATTTTATCCCTGAAATTTATTGAGCTTATAGAAAATAAATAAGTTTGGGGGAGATGTGGTGAAAATGTATAAAAAAGAGAGGAAGTTGGCAAAAGAAAGAGAGATGAGCAGTATCTGGGTAAATGAAAAAATACATGAAGCTCGAAAAAGAAAGAAATATCTCTGAAAAAGAAGAGAAAAATCGAGCAAAGCAAAAGAAAAATTAAGAAAAATTATGAAAAAAAGAGAGCTTGAAGTCTAGAAACAAAAAGAGGCAAAAATGCCTAAGAATGAAAAAGGAGAAATAAGGGTAGAATTGAGTTGAAAAAAAAAAGAAAAATGAGTATTATGCTGAAATTGGGTTGGTGAATTTGCAAGTCTATGCGCTAAAATTTTATTTGCTCAAGTCAAGTCACTTAATCCAAATTTTTCTACCCTTACCAAAGAGCATACATTACAACTAAATGAAAAGTCCTTTTTGATTCTTAGATTGTGCACACAAAAGTAGAGATGTTAATAAGGGCCGGCCCGTCCTGGCCCTACCCTAGCCCTAAGAGGCCCTTACCCTTTAGGGCTAGGGCTAAAAAGCCCTAGACTTATAAGGGCTTGAAAAATCTAAGCCCAGCCCTAGCCTTGTAGGGCTAGGGTCGGGCCAGGGCCGACCCTAAGACCTTTGTTTTTTATATTTTTATGAACTTATTCCATCTAAATTAAAATATTGTATCATGATGGAAAAATTAACTTGCGATTAACTTATTTTATAAAACAACGTCATGTAATTCTTAGATTCCATTTGGATTAAAACATTCAAAATTTGTCATTTTTATTTTAGTAATCACATAGTCTATACCAAATATATTTTAGTTCTCCATAGACTATAATTATTAACGTACTTAATAATAATTACCAATTACGTACAACTTTAAATTTGTATTTACTAAGTTATTTAGTAAGACTAAATTATAAATGAGATCAAAGATCAAATTTGATATTTTGTTAAGATAAATGGTAATTGATAAATGAGATCAAATAATATATTAATTGTATTACAAGCATACATTTTGAATAGAAATATATTAAATACAAAAAACTTATCACAAAAAAGCCCTAAGGGCCAGCCCTACCCTAGCCCTAGACGGCCCTAGGGCTAATACGGCCGGGCTCAAAAGCCCTCATGTTATAAGGGCCTATGAAATATAGGCCCAGCCCTTAGATTTTTAGGTCGGGCTAGGGTCGAATCTCAGGGCTCGACCCTTATTGACATCTCTACACAAAAGTGGTAGAGATATTAGACGATTTGCAAGCCTATGGTAGTTCTACTTTCACTGAATTGAATTTGAGAGTAAACACTATCCATACACTTTTGAGAGCCGAGTGATACACTACCTACTTGTGAGTCGCGATGTCAAGTACCCAAGAGAGTATTGACTATGCCGACTTTATGAATGATGACTTCTTGATTATGAATTACATAGTTTTCTTAAGTATGGAGTCAAATGCTATTTAATGTTCATAGTGTTCTTGGGTGTTCGTTTTTACCCTTTGATATTATTTTTCTTAATTTGCTCGAGGACGAGCAATGCTTTAAGTTTGGGGGATTTTGATGTGTGTAAAATATACGTGCATTTTGAGGCTTAAAATGGTACATATTTGATGTATTTGCACGCATATTTAATATGTTTTTACTTGGTTTCCTTAGAAAAGCATGATACTACTTATTCTTGTAATTTTTACAGGAAACGGAGCTTAAAACGAAGAAATATCAGTTGGAATGCCCAGCTAAGATTGACGAATGCGAAGAGAAGATCAAAACAACGAATAAAATGGACAAAAAAAACTTTTCACAGTCGGACCGTGTGGTGTAACACGGCCGTGTGAAAATGCCGGTGTGAAATGACACAACCATGTGAAGCGGGGAAAAATAGGGGACGGAACCAGGCACGCACGGCCAAACCGTGTGAACTCACACAATCGTGTGGGAAAGGGCAACGCAACCGCATCACACCACCAGCCCGTGTGAACCCACACAACCGTGTGGAAAAGGGCTGTGCAACAAACCACAAGGCCGTGTGGGACTCTGCCAGATGCATTTTTTGGAGTTCTATTCCCATTCCAACTGTACAAGTGATCTCTCCAAGCATCTATAAAACGGACCCAAGGCTTGCACGAAATAATATCACTTCATATAGAGAAAACACATCAAGTTACACAGGAATGCAAGAATCAAAGATCTTCTGAGAGAGGAAGGCTAGGTCGCAAAGAACACCACAAGGCCTTTCGCATCTACTGGAGCACAAGAGCTTCGAAGGCTTAGGAGGGGAATCTATCCTGACAAGAAGGGTTTTCTTTCTATGTCTAGATCTCTTGTTTATGCTTAAACAATATCATAATGTTGATTCGAATTTGTCTATGAATTTGTAATCAATGTTTTGCTAATCTTTCGGATCTTAGGGGCATAATCGAAACTGTGGATTCATGTTAAATATGATTAATTATTTTCTTAATTAATTCATGCTTTCTATTTTATGAATTCAAGTGCTTATTCCTAATTGCTATTTATCTGATCAATAATTAGCATGTCATATTTGTTAGTGCGAAATTCAGAAGATGAGTTCCAACAAAGACGGAAATCGAATTTAGACATAAACGGGTGTATCGAGTCGGGAGACCTACAACTGTTTGTGGGGAGTCATTCAATTCATAGATCTTTTGGGAGTTAATAATAGTTGTATCAAGTCGGTAGACCTACAATTGTTATTAATCTACTGTTAATGCACCACCCGGGAGGGGGAATGAACTCTTTTAGGAATTAAACCCATAGAATTGCATGAATTGGTTTTGAAAATTTAATTCATGCTTTCTATTTTGCTGTAATAGATAGTTTATGTTCTCTTGTACTTCAGTTTACAGACTACATTATAAAATTTCAACATTATAAGATAAACATCTTTTCTGTAAACAATGGCGTTCACTTCAAGAGTAACCATTCTAACTGCTCCTACTCAGGGTGAGAAGCTAGAAATATTTACTGACACAGACTTCAAGAGATGGCAATCCAAGATGTTTTTCTACCTTACTACGCTGAGCCTAGCCAAATTTATGAAGAAGGATCCACCAGTGGTGGAAGAATATGAAACAAATAAGGATAAACGTGCTACTTTCGATGCTTGGGGACATGGTAACTTCCTGTGCCGCAATTACGTCCTAAGTGGACTGTCCGATTCACTATACAATGAGTATAGTGAAATGAAAACTTCCAAAGAGCTCTGGGATTCTTTGGAAAAGAAATACTGAACTGAGGACGCTGGTTTCATGAAGTTCATGGTTAGCAGGTTTCTAGATTTCAAGATGATGGATTCTAGAATTGTCATTGATCAAGTTCAAGAATTGCAGTTGATTCTGCACGATATCTGTGCTGAAGGAATGCAAATGGATGAAGCTTTCTAAGTGGTTTGCATGATCGAAAAATTACCGCCCAGTTGGAAAGAATTCGAAAATTATTTGAAGCACAAACGAAAGGAAATAAATCTTAAAGAACTGATTATGCATTTACAAATTGAGGAAGGTAATCGCAAATTAGATTCAAGATTTCAGAAAGAAGCCTGTAAACAAAAGCCATTTACAGGAGATTGTCACAACTGTGGTAAGCCTAACCACATGGCTAAGGATTGTCGGCTTCCTAAAAAACCAAAATATAGACAGCCCAACGCTAATGTGGTTGAACACAATGGTCTGATCCAAGAGCTGACTAAAATGGATCTATCTGCAGTAGTTTTTGAAGAAAACCTTGTGGATATTCCAAGACATTGATACATTGACACTGGAGCCACTCGACATATCTGTTCTGACAAGGATGCGTTCTCTACCTACAACCCTTGTACAAGTAGAAAACTTAATAGGGGTAATTCTTCCTCTCTTGATGCTGCAGGTTTTGACAATGTGGTTCTGAAGCTTACTTCTAGAAAAGATCTGCTTTTGAAGGATGTTCTACATGTCCCAGAAATCCGGAAGAATCTAGTATCAGGATCTTTTTTTGTAAATCATGGTTTCAGACTAATGTTTGAGTCTGAAAAACTTATTTTGACTAAGTTTGGATAGTTCCTAGGCAAATGTTATCTTTATAATAGGCTATTCAAAATGAATGTAATGGCTGTTCGCCGTGTAACCAATTCAAGTAGCAGTAAAATTGAACCTACTTCTATTTATATGCTTGAGTATTCTGATTTGTGACATGTTAGATTAGGGCATGTTAATCTCAATGCTATAAAAAGATTAATGAACTTGGAATTACTTCCAACATAAAAAATTGATTCTCAAAAGAGCTGTAAAATCTGTATTAAAGCTAAAATGACTAAATTACCTTTTCATTATGTGGAAATAAATACAATACCTCTAGAATTGATACTTACCAATGTATGTGATCTGAAATTTGTGCAAACTAGAGGTGGTAAAAATATTTCATCACTTTTATTGATGATTGCACAAGATTTTGCTACTTATATTTATTAAGAAGCAAAGATGAAGCTCTGGAAGCCTTCAAAAATTGTAAAATTGAAGTTGAAAATCAACTTGGCAGCCGGATTAAAATAATTGGGAGTGATAGAGGTGGAGAATATGTTGCATCTTTTGAAGAATTATGTAACCAGTAGGGAATAATTCATCAAACAACTGCTCCATATTCACCACAATCCAATGGTATTGTTGAATGCAAAAATCGAGCGTTGAAAGAAATAATGAATGTCATGTCGATTAGTTACGGATTACCTCGAGAATATGTGGGGAAATGCTTCTAACAAACCTAACCAAAATTTAAAAAAAAACCCACTTAAAGGAAAAAAATAAGACACCTTATGAATTGTGGAAAAATCATAAGCCATCTTATAAATATCTTAAAGTGTGGGGGTGTTTGGCTAAGGTAGCAATACCTGAATCTAAACAAGTTAAAATTGGCCCAAAGACAGTTGATTGTATATTTATTGGATATGGATATAATAGTAGTGCATATCGTTTCTTGGTACACAAGTCAGAAAATCCAGAAATATCTGAAGGTACCATCATTGAATCAAGAAATGCGATATTTCTTGAAAATATATATCCTTGTAAAGAAAGGGTTGAAATGAGTTCTAATAAAAGAACTCATGAGAAAGCAAGTAGTTCTTCACAAGGTAGTGAAGAACCAAGACGAAGAAAAAGGAATAAAACTGCTATGTCATTTGGTCCTGATTTTGTCACATACTTGTTAGATGGTGAATTCGCTATGCCAGAGCCCTCCTATTTTCCGGGCCTTTTCCTATCTCGTTCTTTTCTTTCTTTCTTTTTGACTGCCTTTTCTTTTCTCGTTTGCGGTTGTCTGCACTATACTATTTTCCTTTCTCATTGTCCCGGTGTGTGTTGTTCTATCTAGCTACACACATATATATATATATATATATATATAAATTCATAATCAACTAAAAGCTTAAGGCGGTTCACGACTCTATATAATAATAATAGTACATTACATGATAAGAGCATCCCTAAATGCCTCTTCAAATTTAAAGAGCATCTGTTTTAAAATAGAGAGCATTTTTAAATTTAAAGAGTAATATTTTTTATATTTTCCAACACACTCTTTGTATTTGGTTCTTTATTTCAAAATTTGTACGGTTTTTGGAAATTGCCTTTCAAAATGGTCATTAAAAGTGCAAGAAAACAAAAATGATATTAGATGTAATTCATCATTTAATGCAATTAATTATAGAGAGTGGTTTTGGCTCTCCAAATTTGGAGAGTGAAAACTCATTCTTTAAATTTAAAAGTTAAAATAAAGATTTCATTGGAGATAATTTTTGGTGTATGACTCTTTAAAATTAAGATATTTTTCAATTGGATAGTCTCTTGGGAATGGTCTAAGCATTGAAATTTGATCGTCTCTGTATTTCCCTAGGCTGGAAGCTAAAAACATCGACATTTGTATATTACGAAACAAATGCACAGGCACCTCATCATGCACACACATGGCCAATATATAATTACCATACTTATTAAACTTTAGTACATGCAAATTATAATGATATGCATCTATTGATATCCATATGTATAGATATATATAGTCTGACTACAAATGTATTTAATATATTCAAAACTTAATGACTAAGGGAACAAAGGCCACACGCCTAACCAAATAGCTATGTGGCTTTCTTATAAACTCCATGCAAGACTTTCTTTCCTAAAAATATTTCCATTTGTGCTTGACTCTTGCTATAGCCTATACATGTATATAATTAGTACCATGTATACTTATCTTAACTATATATAAACTAAGGAATCAGGCTACTACAATATTATATATGTGTATATATATATATGTTAGTCAATTTATAATTACATATTTACATTTATTCTTAATATATATAAAACTTGATAACATATTTCTACTAAAAAAATATATCATTTTACTAAGAAGGATAAAATAAAAGGTAAAAAACCCTAATATGCTCTCCCTTCTTTCTACAACCTCTACACCGTCCGGTCAATTTTAATAATTTTCGATCATCTTCTTCCCGGCAACACGATGAGATGGTCATCGTTTCATGGTTACACATCAAACTTTTCAGTCGCCCCACCACGTCCATGTTCATAGGCTACGTCTACCTCATGTCTGTCGGCCTTGAGGACGAGTCAAGGAAATTCTCCGACGTCGGAATTTCTTCCTTCTCCTTCCACGGTCACCTGCAACATGATTTCTTCCTCTCAATAGGCTTTTCTCACAGATCTCTCAAATTCTAGGGTATCTGGAAAAACCCTCAAGTCCATCGATTATCATGGAACAGGCCATAGCATCTCGGGTTCACATGGTTCTTCGTCTTCTCGTGGTTTATGTGCTTTTGATCTTTCGTCGAATTTTCGTCCGCCCTTACATGGTGGTGATCGCAAAGTGATCCCTAGCCTGGGTTTCATTCCGCCGGAATTCTACCTTGGATCGTCTTCTCCGGCGTCCTTATGCAGAGTCCCTATCTGAGGTGTTCACCCCCAGCTGTAGCTAGGGGTGTGCATGGTACAGGACGGTTCGGAGATTTGAAAATCTCCAGAACCGTCCTGAAGTTTGGAGATTCTGAAAATAAATCTTCAGAACCGAACCATAGAAAAAAATCTCTGTACCGAACCATACCGAACTTTCGGTATGGTTTGGGACGGAGATTCAGTTCTAATGGGACGGGACGGTACGGTTCGGTTCGGGACGGAGATTAGCCATAAATAAATATACAAATTTGAAAAAAAATAAAAAGAAAATCAATATAAAAATCACCAAACGGATATACTTCTAGAGTTCTAGTCTCTTTTTTAGCGTAGTCTCAAAATAAAAACTAAAACTATAATAGGTAACACATTCCAAAATTCTAAACTTAATAACCCCTATAATACAATAATAGTATATTCTTTGGGTAATTGTCCTTCTATTGACATAGAACATATATAATTAACTAATAATTTTTATAAATTAACATGAAATAAAAACTTGTATAGATTTATAATCTCAATGTCTCATACTTAACAACTTAACATAATCAATAAAATCTATTTATATTTTTATGTGATGTGGTAAAAAAATTAAAATATGATCTTTTTTATATTGTTATAATATGGTACTATTACTTGTTTCTCTTTTAAGTGCAATTTACTAATCATTTAACTAATTTCAATTTCAAATGATTTACTCTATTATTAATATCAAAGTTTTTTAAAATTCATAATAGTTGCAGTATTATGGTTTTTCATAAATATGCTTTAAAATTGATTTAATTTCAAATAGTTTGTAGTTAATTCAATATCAAAAGAAAAACAACATAGCAATAATGTATATGTATTTATATAAAATATTTAAAATCGGTTCTAACTTCGGTTCTCGGTTCGGAGTGGTTCGGTATGGTTCTCGGTATGGGTATTTGAAAAATCTCCAGAACCGTACCATAAATATTTTCGGTACGGTACGGTTCGGGGAAAGTCAAAAATCAACGGATATTTTTGGTTCGGAGATCTTTCGGTCCGAATATCAGTTCGGTTTCGGTAATATCCAAGTCCCGTGCACAACCCTAGTTGCAGCCTCATTTGTTGGATATTTCTTTTACGGGGAGGCCTCCTTGATTGAGAACTCCCCTATGGCAGCCGCTGCACATGGGGGAGGCGGCCCCCTACCTCTTGCTTATGGGGGCCGGCGGTCAAGGGCATACATGATGCTGTTGCCATCTCCCAGGGGGGTGATTGCCCCTAGGAAGCTACTAATTCAGGTGTGGTCCCCTCCCTGGATGCGCAAGGTGTTCGACGAGGATTGCTCCCAATGGCCAATGCTTCTCCCTCGCATTTTGTGAACCCCCAACCTTTGGCTTATAATGGATCGAATACAAAACCTCAATTGGCTACTAGTTTTGCGAACATGGTTTCTGGTAATCAATCTGACATTGGGTCTTCACATCAGGTTCCAGGTAACCCTATATCTTTTGCTACAGTTGTTTCTGGTAAAACTAACCCTATCCCAGAACTTATTAATAAAGATGAATATTTATATGTGGTTATGGATGAAAATGTTTACCAACAATAGTTTTCTGAATTTAAATATATTTTAATTGGTCGTGTCATTCTCAGAAAGGACAATAAACCTTGGCCCATTATGCTGCTGCATAAAAATCTTTCTGAAATATGGGGGGTTAAAAACTATTGAAAATTAATTCCATTGGGAAAAGGTTATTTCTGTTTTAAATTTTCCAATGCTCATGATTATTCCCGAGCTCTGTCTCAAGTGTCTTTGTCTATTAATCCTGGCTCTATTCGTTTATCCCCATGAGTGCTGGATTTTAATCCCTACAAGGTTAATACGTCCATTGCTAGTGTTTGGGTTACAGTCTTTGGTTAAACATTGAATATTGGGACCATAGCTACAAGATAGGACTGACTAGAGCCATTGGCTCCCCAGTTCAGGTGTATGACAGGTCTTTGGATGGGTCTCTTGGACACTTTGTTCGAGTTTTAGTGGATGTGTATCTTGCTAAACCTCTGCAGGACACAGCTCTTTTGTCTCTATTGGCTATGACAAAACTTCCAGCATTCTGTGGCACTTGTGGTATTACGGGGCATTCTTCTGCGAATTGCCGACGTTTGGGAAACAATAATAATTTAAAGGAACCACAAACACGTCCCACATCTCAGCATGGATGGTCCCGAGTTCGTAAGTTTTATCGTCCGGTTCATTCCACCACGAATAAGGGCAAGGCCGTGGATAACCCAATAGCTGATACATCCTTGCTTATGCGACCTGGCTCACCTTCTTGTGCCATCGTTTGCGTTTCTTCTGGTATTGCTCTGGATAATTTTTTTTCTGCCTTGGATAATGGGGATACTAACCATAATACATTGGAGGATTTTCATACTCAAGTGGAGACTCATAATTCCGTGCCCAAGCTACTCGTTCCTAGTCGTAGTCAGTTGCCCTCCCTTTCGGATTTTCAGAAACAACCTCAGACAGTGCACTACCCATTAGATAAACCCATTCGTACATTGTATAAGGCTATCCTACCTATCTATGACAGATCATTAGATTCAGCCAAACAACGGTTGCTTCAGTCCGTTACACAGGGTCACACTCAAGCTATACATCAGTTGTCGATTCAGGATGATTCAGATAGAAATAACAATTTAAATGCCATGGCTCATAAATGCTGGGTGAATTATGCGGAGAAGGATATCTCTTTTGGGGACGATAGTTCTTCTGTTAAGATGCCCACACATTCCGGGTCTCCAACTCAGATCCCTTCCCTCATTCCATCTCCATGAACTGCATTTATTGGAATATTCGGGGTATAGGGAATATTGCGTCTCACAATATTCTTAAGGAGTTATGTCAGCGTCATAAGCCTTCATTGGTTGCCATCTTAGAACCTAAGGTGGAGTTACAGATTATTTCTGATTCACACTGGGCTAGTCTTGGGTTACATTTTGTGGTGCAGAATTTCTGATCCTTTGGGCATTCAGATATTTGGATCTTTCGACGTACATATATTACTTTTCTTCAACTATTTCAGATCAATGTGTGGTTCTTAAGGTGCAATTGCTAATTTTATTTTTCATGTGGGGTTCGTGCATGCTCATTGTACGCGCGTGGCTCGTTGTTAGCTCTGGTCTGATATCGTTGGTTTGGGTATTGATGATATGGTTCTTATGGGATACTTTAATGCCATTACGGGTAATCACGAGCGCACTAGCCAGGTGTGTTGCTTCATTGGCTTCTGTCGATTTTCGTAACTTTTTTTGATAATGCGGGGTTGATGGTCATTCTACTATGGGTAATTTTTTTACTTGGTGTGCCACTGGGACGGTTCACACTCTCATTCAGGCACGTTTGGATCATACCATTGCTAGTCAACGTTTCATTAGTTTGTGGCAAAAGGTTGATAATTATGTTCTTCCTTGGATTTGTTCAGATCATCATCCTTTCTTGCTTTCCTGTTCTACACAAGCTTATATGGGTCCCGGGCCATTCCGTTTTCAGCGTGTATGGACTAAACATTTGGGTTTTGGGCGGATTGTGGCTTCTTCTTGGAGTTCGCCTTGTGCGGGCTCCAATCCTTTGATTCGTTTGATGATTAAGCTTAAAAGGTTGCGTTTGGTGCTTTGTACTTGGAATCGGGATGTGTTGCAATGTAAATCGGGTTGCTGATGCTAAACTTGAGAAAGTTAGACAAATATAATCGGATATTGAGACGGTTGGTTACAACGCCACTCTTAAGGAACAAGAACTTGAGGCTCAGAATTCTCTTAACCATGTGTTATTATTAAAATCAGAATTTCTTCGTCAAAAGTCTAGGGCTGCATGACTTGTTGACGGGGACAGTAACACTTTCTTTTTCCATCGTCATTGTCAAGCCAAGACCACTCGATCTGGTATTCATGGCTTGATGATCGATGGTCATTTATTCACATGTCCGATTGCTATTCACAGTTATGTTATTCAGTTCTTTGAAGATTTATTCAATGCTCATGCGGGATCCCTTCCAGATTACTCTCCGATTGATCATGTTATTAATCCACTTGTTTCAAACGTTGATAATGCCTATCTTACCTCCATGCTTTCGAAGTTGGAGATTAAGGATGCAACCTTTGATCTTGGTATTGATAGTTCTCCAGGCCCGAATGGTTTCAATGGTGCTTTCTATCAGAGTTGTTGGGATCTCATCTATGGGGATGTTATTGCTGCCGTGAGACATTGTTTTGTGTCTGGGTTCCTGCCAGTTAGGCTCAATTCCAGCTTTATGGTTCTCATTCCTAAAACTAAAGATGTTAATAATGTTTTCAACTTTAGACCCATTGTCATGAGTAACTTTATCTTTAAAGTCATTACGAAGATTCTAGCCACTAGATTTGGAGGGATTACTAGCAGACTTCTTTCTCCGACTCAGTTTGGATTTATTCTGGGACATCATATTCATGACTGTATTGCTTTAGTCTCCGAGGGCTTTAATATTTTACAGAATAGGGCGAATAATAACATGATTCTGAAGATTGATATCCGTAAAGCGTTTGACACGCTTAGCTGGGATTTTCTGGTTTACGCTTTGCGCCGTTTTGGGTTTTCGGACAAGTTTGTTTATTAGATTTTTGTGATTTTGCGTTCAACCCGTGTCTTTATATAGCTTAATGGTTCGCCAGTTGGTTACTTTGATTGTTCCAGTGGAGTTCGTCAGGGAGATCCACTGTCACCCCTACTCTTTTATGTTGCTGAAGAAGTTATGGGGAAGCTCATTTCATGATTAGTTTCCTCACAACTCCTTGTGCCTTTTGTGGCGCCGCACAATATTTTCCATCCACAATGTTATATGCAAATGATATAGTGATTCTATGTGCTGCTACCTCTGCTAATGCGCACCATATTTTTCGTACCCTCCAACTATATGCTTTCCGTTCGGGATAGGTGTTCAATCCGAATAAGTCTAAGGCTTTTTTTTGGTTCTCACGTTTCTCAGTATCTTCGGCGTCGAATTCAAACTATCATGGGAATTACTGGTGGTATTTTCCCGACTACATATCTTGGGGTTCCGATTTTCAAGAGGGCGCCCAAGCAGAGAGTGTTATGCATTTACTGTACAAGATTATTCTCAAATTTAAACGGTGGAAAGGTTCTTCCCTTTCATTGGCAGGCAGGGTTTGTTTGGTGAATTCTGTGATTGCTAGTTCTTTAGTGCACACCATGCTGGTTTATAAATGGCCGAACTCCATGCTTAAACAGTTAGAGAAAGCAGTGCATAATTTTATATGGACCGAAGATATCAATCAGAAAGGGTCTGGGATGGTTAATTGGGCTCGCTATTGCACACCAAGGAATGAAGGGGGCCTCGGTGTCCGCTCAATTGTTACGGCATATCGTGCCTATCTTATGAAATTGGCATGGAAAGTCTATACCTCTGATTCAGTTGTTCATAATACTCCTCGTAATCGATTCTTACTAGCAGCTGGTTCTATTTGAACCACATTTTTCGTAATCGATTCTTACTAGCAGCTGGTTCTATTTGAACCACATTTTTACCATCTTCAATTTCGGCTGGCCTTCGACCATTGGCGCAGGATTGTTGGATGGATTCTCGTTGGATTCTGGGGGCGCGCTCCTCGGTTGCTTTTTGGATAGATAATTGGTTTGGTTACGTTATTGCAGACCGAATTGGCATAACTAATGAATTTCAAATTCACTTTCAAAATAACATTTCAAACTTCTTCTATGATAACACTTGGCATTTTACTTTTGCATTTGTTGAGGCATATCTGGATATTATTCGGGATATAGTTCACTGCCCGATCACCCCGGATTCCATGGACAAATGGGTTTGGATGCATTCTATGGCTGGGTCAGTTTCTTCTAAGGCAGCCTATGCAATCTTACGGCCTTCTTTTCCCATTGTTAAATGGCATTCTTGGATCTGGTCATCTCACTTCCCCAAAAGGCGATCGGTCATTGTTTGGAGAGCCATTTTTGGACGCCTGGCTGTCCTAGACGTTCTCCGCCATCGTGGATTTATTGGGCCTACCACCTGTGAACTTTGTTATGCTCAATCAGACTCGATTGATCATTTGTTTATTTCTTGTGATTTTACAACGGCTCTTTGGGATTGGATTGCTGAATCATTTGTTGTGGCTTTGCACAAAGGCTTTAGCTTTAATGAAATCTTGGTTCACGTGATGGGATTTCATTTCAGTGATCAAATTACATTTTTATGGAGGTTTGAGATCATATCCTGCATCTGGCTTATTTGGCACATTCGGAACGATGTGATTTTCAATGACAAGAAGTGGATTATGGAGGTAGCTCTTGTTCGATTCGACCTTTGGCCGCATGAATAATACTCATGATGACCTTCTTTGTCTTCGCTGTCTAAAGGTTCAGGGTCACTTTCCGAAGGCCCCTCGCATTATTTCGGTCCCTTGGCATTTATCACTCCCGGGTTGGATTAAAGGCAATACAGATGGCAGTGCAGCAGGATCTCTAGGGCGTCTTATGGCAGCGGGTGTTTACCGCACTGCTAGGGGTTTTTTTCGAGGTTGTTTTGCCGAGCAATGTGACATTGGCTATGCTTTTGAGGATGAATTAATTGTGGTGATGCGTGCGATCTCATTTGCTTTTCATAAAGATGGACAATTCTTTGGGTCGAATGGATTCGACTTTCGTGGTGGATCTTTTTGATCTCCTGGTTGGCTCCATTCCTTGGCGACTTCTTGGTCAATGGAAGTACTCTATATACCTGATTTCTCAGATGAACTTTGTCATTTCTCATATTTATTGGGAGAAAAATCGTGTGGCGGATCAACTCAGTAAGCACTCGGGATCCATTTGGTGGGACACCGCTCCAGAGGATATCGTTTCTTTTCTCATAGATGATTATGTTGGACGAGCATATTATAGATTTGATAGATAATTTTTTGATTCTGTGCTCTTCTATGGTTTCTTTGGCACTTTTTTATTCTCGCCGGGGTACTCTTTTCCTACTAGGGGTTTCCCCACAAGGGTGGGTTTTACCTTAGTAGGTTTTTAACGAGGCCTCAAATATTGTGCTACCTGATCGGTTTGTGATCAGGATCTTTCTTTTCTTTTTATTATAATTTTCAATTTTAATGAAAAAATAACATATTTCTACTAAAATATTTATTTTAATATATATAGTTTTTAAATATTTTTGGTCCAACGAGTAGTTTGAGACTGGGTTATTACATTCTTTCCTCCTTACAAAAATTTAGTTCTCGAAATTTTGTTCATCTAATAAGTTCCACATCCTTATATCTCTTATTTTATCCTACTATTATCAAAAGAAACAATATCATTCTTCAAACTTCGTAACTCCATGGCCAACTATTAGGGTTTACTTTTGGTTGCATTTATATATTTTCAAATCATATTTGGCACAAAACTTTCTAGTATCATTCTTATAAAATCATAACTTATCATTTCTGCTTTATGGAACTTTAGAGAGAAATACCCAAATAACATGTCATAGTTTTTATTCTATGAAAATCCACCAAATGTAAAGATTCGTCCTAATACCTTATATAATGTAAAATCTCAAACATAATCCTTTAGATAATATCATTATTCACTTGTCCATGGTTTCCAGATGATATGCACTAGTACAAAATAAGATTTTTCCCAGTATTTATTGCAAGCTCTTCTAGACAAGTGATAAAATTGTTGGACCTCAAGCGCTTTACTAGATTGACGACTATCCTCACAAATCAACACGAGTCTTTTCTAGCGCATTTTGTCCTCACTCACGTGCTCCCTAAAAATTGCTTCCCAGGGGGTCACACATCCCATGTCTACTCAAGGCCAAACACGCTTAACCTTAGAGTTTCTATGTAATGGGCACCAAAAAAGAACATGCATCTGTTGGTATAGGTAGTCCATATCAAATCGTTTAAGTTCTCCTTTAACTGTGCAATCCAGCGCTCACGAGTTCGAATCGCGGGCCGCGCCTCACGCCTCTTTTAAAACCCATTGCAGGCAGGATGCTGGACCTAAGCCTAACAAATATCATTGGGTCTCTAAATTGTAGCACAGAATAATCCATTGTACTTATAGGAATATACCTAAGCCTAAAAATACATCAATATGAATAATAACCCAAATTCATTAATATCGTTATAAGCTTAATTAAGTTGCACAAATATAGTCTCCTTTGGTATCTAATACTTATAATTTTCTTTGAGATTTTCACACCTTCAAACCCTTAGATACACCCAAATAAAAAGAAACATTCTGATCATCACCTAAAATGTAGTCATGTTATTCCGTGCATCCTATATTCATGTTCAATATTCTAGAAATTTATCAAAAAATCTATTTAATTATCCTCAAAAGATTTCTGTCTCGACCATAATTTGTCATTATCCTTGTTCTGTATACTTTTAAATTAAATAGATTAACATTAATAATCCTTAATTCGACAATTATCTCACCCCATAAAGCTGACATAAATCTTGGTCTTAATAAAATATTCTCTTCTAATAATACTAGTTTTTATGTTGTATGTGTTAAGGCTAGAAATAATCTAGTTGATAATAAAAGTCTAAGTAACTCATTTGTTTTATCGATAGTTATCCAAACCTAATGAAAATACCAATATAGAAATCACATATCCTACATAGTTGATATATCGTTTTGTTCTTCTAAATCTATTTACTGCCGCCATTACCTCGACATCATTTTTACACCAAAACACGTCTCATTTCTAGCTCATCTCAGATCCGATCCTAAACTATTGACTTGATCTTTATCCTCGCAACAATTAACCTCATAATCAATATTTATCCCTACATAATCGCGCAATCTCAGTGAAGCTAAGGAACCTGTGGGTTATAAGCCAAATAATTGCTCATACACTTGGTAATCCGTTACTATAGTATAGAGGAAGACCCTGGTCCATAGGCTGCACATTCGCCATATATATTGCACATCACCATACAACACTAGTTCTGCTCTCAAATATTTTCTGAATCGTGTACGCCTAATAGAAAATCTAAACTATAAAGAAAAATAATTTCTAAAAGCTTCTAAGGTTGTAGTCAAATCTCGATTACAGGGTTATAAACCATCGTGAAAACTCTGCTCATGAAAGTTCATGAAATTTCTATGGAAACATTGGATTCCTCTAAATTCTCATGAATGTTCTTTGTAAATCATGTTGGATGCAAAAATCATATTTGATCGCATCAAATCTTAAATAATTTATATCATAAGTCATTCATAAAAGCTTGTCCTTGATGCAATCAGAACATTTTAAATCCATTCATAACATAACTCATGTTTCATAAGTAGAAAAACCTTTAAATCATGCATTACCTTCGGAATAGACGTAGGACTTCTGACACGAGTATGAGTCTCCTTAAAAAGATTTATATAAAAGCCGACACAAAACGCCATTTGTTTTGGAAATACTTTTTTTTTTGAAAACCCACGTTTCTTTTCGCTAGTTTATAGGAAGACAGATCTGCTCCGATACCACCTATGACGCCCCGAACCCTCTAGGCTCAGGAATAACACTAAAACTTACGTTGTTGAAGATAAAATATATATAAAATTGATAGCGGAAGTTTAATTGGAAAACTTAATGTTAAGATTGAAAGTTGAGTTAAATATCACTTTTGATACAACCCAATAAATATAATATTACAAGCCCACCCTTTAATAAATAGGGAGGAGACACGTTCCTCAATGTCATCAGCCCAACTACACTATCCTTCGACCTATAATAAAAATATAATATATGTGGTATGAGTATAAAAACTCAGTGGGGAATGCCGCAAGCAGTTATAACTAATTGTGACATGCATACAATTCATAAGAACCATTCATTCATTGTTGACCAGACCCACTCTGTGAGACGGTCCATTAGCTAGCATTAATTCCAAAGAATTCATTTGGATTACCCGAACGTGAATCCCATTCATTAATTCTCTGACTTCCCGAAGGAGAGTCCATTCATTTGTCCATATAAACGACACATAGAACAACAATGATTATAACGATGCGACACACTACGGTTTAGAGTAACCCCACCTTGTATATGGTGTTTTAAAAATGAGAATGCTAATGACGTTGAAAAGCCTTATGAATTCGCTATGCCGGAGCCTTCCTATTTTCCTGGCCTTTTTCCTATCTCTTTCTTTTCTTTCTTTCTCTTCTACTGCCTTTTCTTTTCTTGTTTACGGTTGTTCGCACTCTACTATTTTCCTTCCTCATTGTCTCGGTGTGTGTTGTTCTATCTAGCTACATATATATATATATATATATATATATATAGCAATTCTTAATCAACTAAAAGCTTAAGGCGGTTCACAACTCTATATAATAATAATAGTACATTACATGATGAGCATTGAAGTTTGATCGTCTCTGCATTTCCTTAGATCGGAAACTAAAAACATTGACATTTGTAATGGTCATCGGATGAGATCTTCTATTCCAAGATGATGTTTCATCTCCTATTCCACCGTACAGATGATTGCCACGTGTATAGAAATTACCATATCAAAATCTCACAATTTAGGCTTGATTTATGCTCCAAAATGAATATGGTCTTCTATACACGTGTCAATCATCCGTGCGGTGGAATAGAAGATGAAACATCATCCTGGAATAGAAGATCCCATCCGAATCGTCATTATTAAGAAACAAATACACAGGTACCTCATCATGCACACACGTGGCAAATGTATAATTACCATACTTATTAAACTTTAGTACATGCAAATTATAATGATATACATCTATTGATATCCATATGTATAGATATATATAGTTGACTACAAATGTATTTAATATATTACAATTTTAATGACTAAGGGAACAAAGACCACATGCAATACCAAATAGCTATGTGGCTTTCTTATAAAGTACTCCATGCAAGACTTTATTTCCTAAGAATATTTCTATTTGTGCTTGACTTTTGCTATAACCTATATATATATATATATATATATATATATAATTAGTACCGTGTATACTTATCTTAACTATATATAAACTTCGGAATCAGGTGTTGGAAATCTCGATTTTGTTAAGCCGAAATTCCAAGTGTGGAGACTCGTTAATTTTGGAAACGAGTGGTATAATTATTTTCACAAAATCATTTATTGGTGAGTGGAAAATTGATGTACAAATGGTACACATGGAAATATATATTTGTGGGAAAATATCCAACATATGTGGAATGTTGGTAGATTGGTCAAATTCGGTGTTTGGTAAGTTGCTTGATTTTATCCGTCAAATAGGCAACTTTGACTCAAATCACCAATTTACGGTAATATAATTGATTGCATCAAATCATTCCTAAACCGATTGAGGCCACAATTGGAAGGTTTGACTTGACACAAATCATCTAAAATAGGAAGGATTTGATTGAGGATTGATGGACTTGATTGAGTCCAAAATCATTGGGGTTTTCCTTGGAGGAACCCTTGTGTTTTTCCTATATATTGAAGCCCTCCCATTTAGTGGTTTTCGTGCATCATTCATCACAATCACAAAAAAATTCGTGCATTCACTTTCATAATCTGTCACTCAAAAATCTGCATTACACAAGAAGTGTTACGTAGAAGTGTTGGCGTCACCTCAGGCCTCACTTATCTCAGTTCGCCGGGTAGAAGGATTTCTGGTGCTCCTATCCTTTACCAAAGTAGTTTTATCTTGGGTGACTGATTGCCTGCAACCGTGAGCATCGTGACGGGGCAACAAGAGTCTTAAAGAAAGAGTTCGCTCGCCTTGACTTGCTTTACCGCTTTCTTTTTCGTTTTGTTTGTAATAGACATTTGTTAGTTCAAATTATCCCCCGCTGTATCCCTCTGATTTTTATTGTATCCCAACAGTTTTAAGACTCTTGTTTGTAATTTGGACTGATGTCGTTTTCAAGAAACGCGATGACCACTGATTTTGTAAAGTGTGGCCTCGGGCGTGACAACACCTCCGACAACACCTATTTCTGTTGTTCCTGCTTTTGGTGTGACCACACCTTTGGCCACACCTCTGCCAATACCTGTTCCTGCTTTTGTTTCGATGACTGTGGGGGGTGTGACCACACCTTCTATCATACCTCTATTTCCGAACGTCCCAGCTGCCGTGGGAAGTGTTACAACACCTCAGCTCGGATATGCTCCAGTGTCTGTGGGGGGTGTGACCACACCTTCTGGCACACCCCAGTATTCTGATGTTCCAGCAAGTGTGGCCTATGGTGTTACCACACCTTCTGGCACACCCTACTTTTCTGATGTTCCAGCAAGTGTGGCCTTCGGTGTGACCACACCTGTGGCCTCACTTCAGGCTTCACATGGTTCTGCCTCTGCAGTTGGTGTTACGTCAGTGTTGGCAACACCTTCAATCACACCTATTCTAGCAACCGTAGCTGCCCATGCCGAAAGGCCAGATAAGTTTACCGGGTTTAGCTTTAACACATGGCAGCAAAAGATGTTCTTTTATCTGACAACCTAAGTTTGGTGAGGTTCCTTAAAGAGGACCCTCCTGTTGTTGCCCCTGACTATACCAATATGGATCGTAGGGCTGCCCTTGATGCATGGGGTCAAGGGGACTACTTGTGCAAGCATTACATCCTTAATGGGTTGGATAATGCGTTGTACAATGTGTATGCCTCGTCAAAGGTACTGCCAAGGGACTGTGGATCTCGTTGGACAAAAAGTACAGAACGGAGGATGCCAACACCAAGAAGTTCATTGTCGGAAGATTCTTGGAGTATGTGATGGTTGACACCAAGACTGTTATAAGTCAACTCCAAGAATTTCAGTTGATTTTGCACAGCATCCATGCTGAAGGGATGCAGTTGTGTGAAACCTTCCAAGTGGCTGCAATTATCGAAAAGTTGCCGCCTAGTTGGAGGGATTTCAAAAACTATCTCAAGCATAAGAGGAAGCAAATGGGCTTGGAGGATTTGATTGTGAAATTGCTTATTGAAGAAGGCAATAGGCAATCAAATGTCAAGCATGGTAAGACCTCGATGGAGGCAAAGGCTAATTTGGCGGAATCTAATACAAATAAGAAACGCAAGCACCCGGGGAAATAACATTAAGGCTAAACCCAATAATAAGAAAGCCAAGAAGTTTGCAGGAAATTGCCACAACTGTGGTAGACCTGGACACAAACAAAAGGACTGCCGGGATGCCCCTAAGAAGAAGGGAAAACAATCCGGAGCTAACTTGGTTATTGAGGAAGGAATGTCTGAATTGGACATGTCTGCTGTTGTTTTCGAAGCTAACCTAGTGGATAACCCTAGGGAGTGGTTTGTTGACACCGGTGCGACTCATCACGTGTGCTCGGATCGTTATACTTTCTCTACGTATACCCCAATTTCCGGGAGGAGCCTCCACATGGGAAACTCTTCAACTTCTGACATTGCTGGAATTGGGAAGGTGCTGCTAAAGATGACGTGTGGGAAGGAGCTAACATCGAAAGAAGTATTGCATGTCCCCGACATTAGGAAAAATCTTGTATCAGGGTCATTACTTGTACAACATGGCTTTAGACTAGTGTTTCAGTCTGGTAGCTTTGTACTTACTAAGAATGGGCAATTCCTTGGAAAGGGACACCTTGAAATGGGATTGTTCAAGATGAATGTAATGGTTGTGCGCGGCACAAATAATGCTAATAAAACTATTGCTTCTTCCTCTTATATGATTGAGTCTTGTGATTTATGACATGTTAGACTTGGGCATGTTAACATGAATTCCATAAAGAAATTGGTAGATATGAAATTATTACCAAATGTTGAATTAGACTCACAATATAAATGTGAGATCTGTGTTGAGGCTAAAATGCCAAAGGCACCTTTTCATTTAGTGAAGAGGAGCACGATGCCTCTAGAACTTGTCCAAACTGATGTGTGTGATATGAAACTTGTGCAGACTAGAGGAGGCAAAAAGTATTTCATCACATTTATTGATGACTGCACAAGGTTCTGTTATGTTTACTTGCTGAAAAGTAAAGACGAGGCTATAGATGCCTTTAAGAACTTCAAAAGTGAAGTAGAGAATCAACTCGGACCGGATCAAGTAAATCCGGAGTGATAGAGGTGGAGAGTACGTGGCTCTGTTTGAGGAATTTTGCAATGAACATGGCATAATTCACCAAACAACGACACCTTACTCACCTCAATCGAACGGCATTGCTAAGCGCAAGAATAGAACCCTGAAAGACATGATGAATGCTATGTTGATTAGTTCAGGGTTACCACAGAACTTGTGGGGGTAAGCAATTCTATCTGCTAACCATATTCTAAATAGGGTTCCCCACAAAGGAAAAGATAAAACCCCATATGAGTTATGGAAAGGTCGGGAGCCAGCCTACAATTACCTAAAGGTATGGGGGTGTTTGGCTAAGGTAAAGGTGCGAGCCAAAGCAAGTGAAGATAGGACCCAAGACGGCGATCAGTATCTTCATAGGATATGCTCGAAAACGATCTTTGCATATCGGTTTCTAGTACACAAGTCAGATATACTTGATGTGACAGAAGGAACCACTATTGAGTCAAGGAATGATGTGTTTTTCGAGCACATCTATCATTATAAAGAAAACAAAGAAGAGAGTTCGATAAAAAGAACTCGTGATGCTACATGCGATACATCACAAGGTGGTGATGAGCCAAGAATGCGACAAAAGGGCAAAGACAGCTAAGTCATTTGGTCCAGACTTCATGATTTACTTGTTGGATAATGAACCTAGGACCATCGAAGAAGTACTGTCTAGTCCTGAAGCCCCAATGTGGAAGGAGGCTATCAATGCAGAGATAGACTCTATCATGCAAAACCACACATGGGAATTGGTTGATTTCCCATCTGGAAGTAAACCTCTAGGATGCAAGTGGGTCCTAAGGAGAAAATACAAGGCTGATGGATCAATTGATAAATATAAAGCCAGATTAGTGGCTAATGGCTTCAAACAAAAAGAAGGACATGATTTCTTCGACACCTACTCACCTGTTACGAGGATTACCTCCATTAGGGTACTCTTGGCGATTGCTGCTTTGCACAATCTCGAAGTTCACCAAATGGACGTAAAGACTGCATTTTTGAACAGGGAGTTGGAGGAAGAAATCTATATGGAACAGCCCGAGAGGTTCATAGTTCCTGGACAAGAGAAAAAGGTGTGCAAGCTAGTTAAGTCCTTATATGGACTAAAACAAGCACAAAGGCAAGGGCACATTAAATTTGACAATGTGATGATGTCAAATGGATTTTGCATTAACGAATGCGATAAGTGTGTATATGTAAAGGGCACACCGAACTCATTTATCATCGTATGTCTATATATTGACAACATGTTAATAATGGGAAGCACTCGTGAACTGATCATGAGGACGACGAACATGTTGAAAGATAACTTCGACATGAAGGATCTGGGTCTAGCCGATGTGATCCTAGGGATCAAATTGAGAGGACTTCAGAAGGCATCCTACTGTTTCAGTCTCACTACATCGAAAGTATATTGAGAAAGTTCAATGCCTTTGATAATCCACCGGCAAAGACACCCATGGACGACATCCTGCGTTTAATCAAGAACACAGGGGAACCAATGGCTCAACTTGAGTACTCTAGGATCATTGGGAGCCTGATGTACATCACTGTAGGTCCCAAGCGGTGTAAGTAAGGTTTAGAAGGGGGGGTTGAATAAACCTTACCAACTTTTTGATTTTAGTCCTTTTAAAATATAACAAAGTTAATCACGCAGCTAAGTCCTCGAGGGACAACTAAGTTAGTTAATCAGCAGAGTTAGCCACTCAACAGTCTCAATAGAGTTGTTGATAGAATAACTCAACTGTTTAGCCTAAACCTTAACTTGGCTGTGTTGAGTTTTATCAGCGGAAGACTTAACTTCCTTGAATTTGATTTAAACTTGTTTTAACACTTGATTTTAGAACTTGGTTAATTATCAGTTGGATAGCAAATTATCAGCAGATATAAGTAAGTATGCAGAAATAAAAGTGCTGAAATGTAAATGACACAAATGATTTTTATAGAGGTTCGAAGATGGGGTAATTCTTCTAATCCTCTCTTCTCCAACTCCTGGAGGAAACCACTAAGTAATGATCGGTTCACAAAGTGGTTATCAGTATAGAGACAAGTCTTGATCACACAGTTGACTTGCTCCTTGGACTCAGTCTAGAGATGCTTTGGTCACACAGCTGGCTTCTCTTCCGACTCAGCTTCTTCACAGGGCAGCTGCCTTGCTTCTTCAGCTCACTTTCTCAAGCTTCTTCGATTTGACCACAAAGCCCTCCAATAACTTGAGACTGGTTTGACCTTGAACCTTCCTACAATCCTCCTTGGAAAGTAGACCCCTTTTGGTTCTTCAAAGGTTTCATCTTCAACAGTTTGAAGTAGTCTTTCCTTCACAGCTTTGTGTTGGATTGATTTCCTTCTAGTTTAAGGCTTGACAAGTTTGCTTGAATATCTTGAGAATATTTTCAGGTTACAGTTCAAATATTTGATTGCTTGCTCGTGGTTCAGGTAACCTTTTCTCAATGTGTTTCCTCAGCCTTTTATAGTGAACTTTCAAAAATCTGCCCGTTGAAGAGATAAGCTGATATTTAAAAGACACTTGTGATCGTTGGCTTGTCTTTTCTTGGTCTTCAATCTTGAGATGTAGACCTTTCCTCGTATTAAATTAATGTTCAGCTTTTCGTGTTCGACACGAGTGCGATCTTCCCATTGGTTTATTCCTTTTGCACGCTCGGGACGAGCACTTTAAGACCTGGCAACATGGAAGTATTACTTATTTAAGTAATATTCTTGACTTCTGTGCAACGGATTCCTTTCAGTTGACTTCTCTTGGTTGCTGCCTAATTCCCCAGGTTACTTGAGTTTGCTCCAATCATTTGAAGACTCAAATGTCACTTTCAACTTGTGACTTGGCTTCTTGAGATGACTTAGACTGACACTTCACACAGCTGTTCCTCACTATGCTCCTCACCGATACATCTTGATCAAGTTCTTGATCTACCTTCTTGCCATACTCAACCTGCTCCATAGCGGAGTCTTCACTTCGATCTTGATTGACCTCTTGTATTTCCGAGGCTTAGGTACTCGACTCACTTTTCCCATTTATCTATTATAATAAATATTACAAGGAAAATGGGGTGCCAACTTTCTAGTTTAAGTTTTACATGGCATTCATCAAAATCTACAAAATAAATTTCCCAACAATTTCCCCCTTTTTGATGATGCCAAAACTTAAAAATATTTAAACAACATGTAAACAACAAAGATACATACAGACAATGCAGTAACAAAGAATGTATGCGCAGAATCAATCATTTTATTGATCATAACATTCTTGTCCTTTACACAGCTGTTTACAGAGTGTATCAGAGCATATTTAAATCTAAGCAAAATTACAAGCATCTATGCTAAGATACAAGTATAAAGTGAGAATATTATAAAACACTTTATTGAATATACAGATGACTTACGCAAAAATGTATTTACAAGAGTAAAATACATGAAGTGTTCGCAACAACACTTCATCGTCTTTGCTGCCTCCTTCTTTCCTCTTCAGCTCTGTCATCGTCAGCTCTCTTTCTTTTTCTTTCATCTTCAGCTGCTTTCTTCTTTTCATAAGCTCTTTTTGCAGCATCGTCTTTTCGCTTCCTCTCTTGCCTCTCTTGCCATAGCTGGTCTTATCTTCTGTTTTCCTCTTCTATTCTTTTCACATAATCAACATTCTTCCTAGCCACTTCCAGATTAGCTACTTCATCGTAGCCATCCCAGTAGATCCTTCCCTTTTTTCCGGGATCTTCATATTCGATATTTTTGGGTAGAGGTCTAGGTCGAAAACTTCTTCCTCCACCACTTCTTCCTCCTCCTGCTCCGGGTGTATCTTTGTCTGAGTCTTTTGCTTACCAAAGTTGAATGGCCGCTTTGGTAGTCTCGTTTACCTATCGCCTTTTTCACATAACTTAAGACCCTTTTCCCAGTACAGATCCCAGGCTTGGGCTACAGACATGTTCTTGAAGTAGCCTTCGGATTTGAGCATCTTAAATTCTTCAACTGACCTTGGCTCGTCTCCGTCATCTGGAATGGCATATTGATCCTTCCCTGCCAGAATGCCGCCGTAATTTCTCAACACTTCTTGAACGTGGGCATCCGTCTTTCTTTCAATCTCTTTCATCCCTGATTCCACAATTTTCCTTTTCTCTGACATGGGCACAGCAGAGTGTTCGATCGGCAGAGTTACTGGAAGTTTGCTGATAATGGATTTTGTGACATGACCTTGCTGAGGGGTTTCAGCAATCATTAAGGTCAAATCCTTTGACTATTTTGTTAGTCCAAGTGGCTACGATAATCTAGAGGGGGGGTGAATAGATTATGCCGATTTTCGCAAATCGCCCTCTTTTTCGAATGAACAAGTAATTGACAAGAATGTAAATGCGGAAATTAAACAACACTCGATGATTTATAGTAGTTCAACCCACCTAGGGCCTAATCTACTACCACCCCGGTATATCCGAAGTGGATTTTGAAAAGAAAAAAAGATTTTTTTAATTACCACAATTAATACAACACCACCTTTGAAGATTACCACAATCTTCTTACAACACCTTCAAGGAGATTGCCACAATCTTCCTTCAACACCTATGAAGAGTACCACACTCTTCAACACCTAAGATCACCCAATTGTGTTCTTACCATAAGAACACTAACAAGGATATCTTGTTTTGGATGACAGAAAAAATCAAGATTACAACTCAATAAATGAAGTATACAAACTTTGAGTGCAAGTGTAATCAAGAATGAAAAGCCTAAACCTCAAGATTGTGCAAGTACAAGAACTTAGGCTATTACAACAAGAATGTAAAAATGAAAGCTTTGAGCAATTTGCAGATTTCTTGTTGTATTGTATGCTTGTGTATTGTTTTTGTGTCTTGTGTCTTCAAATCATCCTCTATTTATAGGAGAGTCTTCATAGACATAGGCTCGTCCTTCTTCACTTTTGTCTACAAAAAGAGGATCACAAGATGTAGAAATATTGTACAAAAATCAAAAGCAAATCTTGCTGATAGGAATTTCAAACGGCACAATTTTGTTGTCACAAAATTACATAGGGCAATCGGTTGCCCTGTATAAGATTTCGAACGTTTGAAAGAGATTAGTGTGATCTAGGACAGGTTGCAGGGGGGGTCCAACCGGTCACAGGGGGGTCCGACCGGTCGGCCCTCAGTTGGACTGGTCCCCCTCTTCATTTTTTCCAATCCAGAGTGTTCTGTAATTGAAACTCACGTCCAGGCACCGGTCGCCCATAGGGTCGACCGGTCGCCCCTACCGGTCGACCTAAGGGTCAACCGGTCGCCCTCCTTGTTTTTCATTCCGTCCCATTTTCTGTTTCAAAACTCAACTCAGGTATAGGTTGCCCTATAGGGCGACCGGTCGAGCTTGAAATATAGCTGTTGTCCAATTTTTTTTATCAAAAATAAACTTTAAGAAATACTCCGAAAAATAGTAAAAACATTTTAAATCGATCGGAAGAATTTGGACAACATTTAGGGACATTGTTTTGGTATAAAAACACATTTGCACAAAATCATCAAAATCATGATAAAAACATTTATCTAACAAACTCCCCATTTTTGATGATTACAAACCAAAACAATTTTCAAGAGGACGATTTTAAAACAAAACATATTTTCCGGTCTAAAACATTAATCCATTACAAGCAAGATTTACCAAAAGTAAAACACACAAGGATAGGAGCAAATATTTTTCAAAACATTTTTGCACAAGCTCCCCCTATCAATATGCATATCAAGAATAAGTATAAAAGCAACCAACTAAAAGTTAAAAGCTAAGCTTGTATAAAACAAGCTTGAATTATTTGAGCATAGAAGCTCCCCCTGTCACAAAACATCATTAGTCAAGCATAAAAGTCCACAATACATCAAATGGACTAAGTAATATTCTCAGCTTTTGGCTTTTGAGAGCCCTAGCTTATAGCTTTTCTTGCGAGCTTATTTTCGCTTCTTTGAGAATATGAGCGTTTTTCTTGTTTCTCCGCCTTTGGAATCATCAAAAAGAGTGTTAGCACGATAAAAACATCATACAATTATATCAAAGTGCGCAATTTTATTGATTTATCAAGCGTTTTGAAAATTGAAGCTTAAATTCCAAATAAAAAGGGGAAAATTGATCATTTGATTTGCAAAAGCTCATTTGATTGATAAAACATGATCTCAATAAATATATAAGACATTTGAAAGCAAATGAGTCATGTATAAGTTGAAATTTTCTTTGCGACAATTAATCGAACACTTTGTGGGCGTGAAAAATAAAAGAAGTTGTATAAGGCCCTTGTAAATGAATCAAGCCAAAAATTTTCATCACCAAATCAGTTCAAACACCATTCAATACATCATAATTAATAAGCTCATCCCAATCATATGAAACTTCCATCAATAAAATTACAAATAAGTCAAAAACTCAAGGGTTCAACCCAATTGAGCAAAGGAAGTAGAATTCTTACCATTCAATTGGTAAAGATGAGCAATGATGATGATAATCGAGCCTAATTACGTCCAAGATATGAAATGTATGCAAGAAAACAAATTTGAAGTGAAATTTGTGTGCATTTGGCGAAGGGGACGAAAAATGGATATTTTGAGCCAAAATGGCTAAGTCTGAAGACAGAACCGTATTTAACTACAAAATGGCAGTGGGCGACCGGTCGATGGTGAGGGCGACCGGTCGAGGTGAGATCCGACCGGTTTCCCTCACCCCAGTTAGCCCACTGTCTCAACTTGTTTTCCAAAATCCGAATTTTCAACCAAAAATCCGATTTTCCGCCCCTAAGTGTTAAAAACGTGCAAAATGCAAATATAAACCTCATTCAATATGCATTATGCCTAACCGAGCTCGTATAGATGCAAAAGTCTTGGAAGATAGTGGTTTTGTAAAAATGTCCGCCAATTGATCTTGAGATGGAACAAAAGATATCTCAATTTTTCGTTTTGAAACACAATCCCTTAGAAAATGATGTCGAATCTCAATATGTTTAGTAAGGTTATGATGAACCGGGTTTTGAGCAATATTTATAGCGGATATGTTATCACAAAAAATAGGAACACTTTCAAAAGAACATTTATAATCCGCTAAAGTTTGTTTCATCCAAAGCAATTGAGTACAACAAAAGGCCGCGTAAATATATTCGGCTTCGGCCATTGAAGTGAAACACAATTTTGTTTCTTTGAAAACCAAGAAACTAGGCAATCACCTAGAAATTGACATGATCCGGAAGTACTTTTACGATCATCAATATTTCCCGCATAATCCGAATCACTATAACCTTTAAGAGAAATTTTTTCATTCTTTGGATAAAATAAACCATATAAAATAGTGCCTTTCAAATATCGAAAAATCCTTTTAACGGCACTCATATGAGATTCTTTGGGATTGCTTTGAAAACGAGCACATATGCATACGACATGAAGAATATCCGGTCTACTTGCGGTTAAATAAAGTAAACTACCAATCATACCTCGATACTTGGATTCATCAATCGACTTGCCTTTTTCATCTTTGTCAATCTTGACGTTTGTTGCCATTGGGGTAGAGACGGTTCTTCCTTCTTCAATGCCAAACTTCTTTAAAAGCTCCTTTGTATATTTTGATTGTGAAATATAAATTCCTTCTTGGCATTGCTTAATTTGAAGTCCCAGGAAGAAGTTAAGCTCCCCCATCATGCTCATTTCAAATTCACCTTGCATTAACTTAGAAAATTTCTTGCATAAGGATTCATTAGTAGCACCAAAAATAATATCATCAACATAGATTTGCACTAATAAGCAATCTTGCCATTTTTCAAAAACAAAGAGACTAGTATCAACTTTACCTCTTGTAAAACCATTTTGCAAATGAAAAGAGCTAAGTCTATCATACCATGCACGGGGTGCTTGTTTCAAACCATACAAGGCCTTTTTAAGTTTATAAACATCATTAGGCCTAGAAAACTTTTCAAACCCCGGAGGTTGTTTTACATAGACTTCTTCTTGAATAAGACCATTTAAAAATGCGGATTTTACATCCATTTGGTAAAGCTTGAAATTTTTAAAACAAGAGTAGGCAAGTAAAATACGAATAGCTTCTAAACGTGCTACGGGTGCAAATGTTTCATCATAATCAATACCTTCTTCTTGACAATAACCTTGGGCTACTAACCTTGCTTTGTTTCGAACAATATTGCCTTGGTCATCGAGCTTGTTCCGAAATACCCATTTTGTACGAATACTGGTTTGAGATGGAGGACAAGGTACTAATTCCCATACATCATTCCTTTCAAATTGATTCAACTCCTCTTGCATATCTAAAAACCAATCCTCATCTTCAATAGCTTCCTTAGCATTTTTAGGCTCTTTTTGAGATATAAGAGCTTTCTCGGTAAATTTTCCTCGAGTCATTACTTTATCAAGGGGATCACCAATAATAAGATCTTTTGGGTGATCTCCCTTAAATTTCAATGCTACGGGAAGATCCGAAGTATCACCTTTGTCTTCTTGAGAAACATTTGAGCTTGAAGGTTGATCATTTTGAGCATCATCTTGAACAATGGGTTCAACAATATCCCCTTCATCACTTTCATCATTGGGTATCCTTTCAACACCCGAAGCTTCATTGAATTTGACATGGATGGATTCTTCAACAACCCCACTAGTCTTATTGTAAACCCGATATGCTTTGCTCTTGGTTGAATACCCCATAAATATTCCTTCATCGGCCTTAGGATCAAGTTTGTCCAATTGATCCTTAGTATTCAAAATAAAACACTTACATCCAAATATTTTGAAATAACTAATATTTGGAGTTCTTCCTTTCCAAAGCTCATATGGAGTTTTATTCATTTTAGGACGAATATAAACTCGATTAATGGCATAGCAAGCGGTACTTTCACGGCTTCAAATTTCAAAAATATTTTGGAAGTGAAAATTCATTGAGCATGGATCGACTCATTTCTTGAAGTGTCCGATTCTTCCTTTCGGCCACTCCATTTTGTTGAGGTGTCCTTGGAGCCGAAAAATTGTGACTATATCCCTTCGTTTCACAAAAGACTCTAAATTCTCCACCTCGATCACTTCGAATAGACTTAATAGTATCTTCCTTTTCATTTTCAATAAGTCTACACAACTTAACAAACTCATTAACGACATCGCTTTTATTTGTAAGGAATAGAGCCCAAGTATATCTAGAAAAATCATCAACTATAACAAAAGTGTAATGTTTTCCAATTAGACTTGCCGTACCAATATCCCCATACAAATCTAAATGAAGAAGTTGTAGAGGCTTGGTTGTGGAAATTTCATTTTTGGGCTTAAAACTACTCTTAACTAATTTGTTCTTTTGACAAGTGTCACATAAGCCAAGATTTTCAAAATTCAATTTGGGTAGTCCTTTTACATGTTGGTTTTTGTAAATAGTTTGCAATTTTTTATATCCAACATGTCCAAGTCGCCTATGCCATAAACTAGTTAAATCATTATTGGCGACAAGACAAGAAATATTTTGACTAACCAAATCACTTGTACAAATTTTGTAAAGATTGCCTTTTGTAATTGCTTCACAAATAATTTTATCATTTTTGGAAATAAGGCATTTTTCTTTATCAAAAACAACATTATAATTTGAATCACAAAGTTGGCTAACACTTATCAAATTAAACTTAAGCCCTTCTACTAAAAGAACATTACTAAGAGAGAAAGAGTTACCAATTTCTCCATTTCCAAGAATTCTTCCTTTGCCATTGCCGAACATGACCATACCCTCTTCTTGGAGCTTGATGTTGGTAAAAAGTTCTCTCTTTCCGGTCATATGGCGTGAACATCCGCTGTCCATGAGCCATTTTGAATCCTCCATAGTTGTTATAGCCCCTATGACCTACAAAAGAATTATTTTTAGGTACCCTATAGTTTTGGGGTCCATGGGGGTTAGCCTTGAGACCTTTGGGTCTCCAAACAAAGCTAAAATTATTCTTCAATTTACAATGACTAACATAGTGACCAATTTTACCACAATAAAAACAGAAAAGATTATGGGCACTACTAGAACGTACAAAAGTTGGACCTTGGTTTTTTTTTTTGAAAGAGGTTGAAAAGGTTTATAGCCAAGTTCTAATTTAGAATGCTCACCTCTTCGTGCATCTAAAATTTTTGTAACTTTATCCGTACTTAAGTTAAAACGATGCACATCCTTTTTCAAACATTCAAGATCATTTGTGAGCGTTTGTTTTTCGGTTTCAAGAGTACGAACTTTAGTAAGAGTAATAGCATGAGATTTATCAAGAGATTCATAAGAAGTAAACAATTTATCATTTTCTAATTTAAGCTCTTTATGCTCATTTTTTAAAGTCTTGTATTTAACAATCAAATTTTGAAACTCATTTTGAAATTCATCAAAATCACATTGTAAATCATCAACTAAGGAAGAAGATGAAGCATTAGAGCGTACGTCGTTGTTTTCGTCGTCTCTGGCCATAAGACCATGTTCGGATTCTCCTTCTTCGTCGGTTGTTTCAAGTAGCTCATCCCAAGTTTTGACTTCCGCATTTAGAACCTTCTTTTTTGAAAAAAGGCTTCTTCTGCTTTTGTTCCTCCTCCTCGAGTTTTGGGCAATCGTCTATGAAGTGCCCGGATTTTCCGCATTTAAAACACGAGTTGTATCTTGGTTTTCTTGCCTTATTTTTATTCACAAATTTTGCAAATTTACGAACAAGTGCGGCCGTTTCCTCATCATCCTCATCAATATCATAATATGCATTATTAGAAGAAGATGCAAGACCTTTAGGAATATTTTGCATACCCGATTGATTGATGGATAGTTTGGAATTTTTCCTCTCCTTGAGATAGACTTCGTAGATGAGGAGGTTCCCGATGAGCTCATCGAATTTGAGTGTCTCAAGATTTTGTGCTTCCATGATAGCCGTCACCTTTTCGGACCATGAGCCGGGAAGGGCGTTTAACACCTTGGTCACCTTGTCTTCTTCGGAGATGACCTTTCCAAGAGCCACAAGAGGATTGACAATGTTGTCAAGCCTTTCCACCATTTTTGATATGCTTTCACCATCATGCATATTGAAATTTTCAAAGTCTTTCACAAGCATTGTTTTTCTTGCTTGCTTCACTTTCTTTTTGCCCTCATAGATGGTTTCTAATTTTTCCCAAACTTCATGTTCCGACCTTATGCCTCTTATACGATTATACTCGGTGGCGGTAAGAGAGCAATGTAAAATATTTAAGGCCTTACCGTTTAGAGAGAAAGCCTTCTTGTCATTTTTATCGAACTCCTTGAATGGTTTGGGAGCCGAGGTGCCGTCCTTCAATTTCTTGGTAGGTTGATCAACTCCTTCAATGACCACATTCCAAATATCAATTCCGCACCCTTGTAGAAAGCACTCCATACGGTCTTTCCAAAATGCATAGTTGTTGGCATCGAATAGTGGCGGCTTGTTGGTGGAGGCGCCGATGGTGAGATAAGCTTTGTTCGTAGCCATGGATCTTTCCTCTTTACTCGAAATGAGCTAGCCAAAGAGTTTGGCTTTGATACCACTTGTTAGTCCAAGTGGCTACGATAATCTAGAGGGGTGAATAGATTATGCCGATTTTTCGCAAATCGCCCTCTTTTTCGAATGAACAAGTAA